>JABUQX010043360.1:7500-17500 GCA_015478945.1 Trachelipus rathkii | reverse complement strand
TCATCCGTTCCCTTTCTCATCCAACACATACCCTAAATATTTAACTCAGAACACTTTGTTCCAGCTGCTCACCATCTAACATAACTTCACACTGAGGGCTATCCTCACTCACAACCAGGGTTGTGGAGTTGTTCAAAAATTTTCCGACTCCGACTCGACCCTCTTCACCGACTCCGACTCAACCCTTTTCAAAATTACCGACTCCAACTCCGACTCGACTCTTGAAAAATTACCGACTCCGACTCCGACTCCGACTCCGACTCCACCCTTTTGAAAAACTACCGACTGCGACTCCGAGTCCACCCTTTTTGAAAATTACTGACTCCGACTCCGACTCCGACTTCCGACTTCCGACTCCGACTCCGACTCCGACTCCGACTCCACCCTCTTCAAAATTACCGACTCCGACTCCGACTCCGACTCCACCCTTTTCAAAATTGCCGACTCCGACTCCACTCTCTTCAAAACTACCAACTCCCCGACTCCGACTCCGACTCCACAACCCTGCTCACAACCCTAACCTTACTCTTATCTACGTTTACTTTCAAACCCCTCCTTTTCAACACCCTGCCAAATCTCTCTACCAATCTTCTCAACTCTTCAGATTCGCACAAAGAACCAATCATCCGAGATAATAAGATAGGGTACCCTCCACTCATCTCCAATTCTCATCATTCTAACACCACTTTCCTTGCCACCCCCACCTCTAATCTTTCATAACCCCATCCAATATACAAAGAATAACCAAAGGAGACATAACACAACCGCTGTCTCACTCCGCTATTAATACTAAACCAATCACCTTTGACGCCATTTATTCTTACACACGCCTCACTATCCTCATACATACTTTTGATTCCATTTAGAAGCCTACCACCAACACCATATATCACTAACACCTGCCATAGAGCTTCCCTATTAACCCTATCATACGCCTGTTGCCAAATCCATTAAAACCTAAATACAATTGTATTCTTCTGTCTCCCTCATTTTTCTCAATGCATTTGTTTCAATGTAAAGATTTGTCCACACATCCTCTACCACTCCTAAACGCAACCTTGTCCTTCACCAATCAGTCCGTCAGTCACTCGACGCACTCTTCGACCAAAATACAGCATATTATCTTCCCTACAACACTCAACTAATCACTTATTTCCCTATAATTTCTACAGTTCCCCTTATCTCCGCTTACCTTATATAAGGGTACTATTTACTGCTTCTCCTTCAATCTCCTTCGGAATGTCTACCCTCCATAAGCGCCTTTGTTATACACAACTTCCGAATCATTCAATCACCAATCTCGCCTCCATTTATTAATCATTCACCAGTATTTCACCTTTACATATATATAGTATATATATATATATATATAATATATATTATATATATATATATATATATATATATATATATATATGATATATATAATATATATATATATATATATATATATATATATATATATATATTTAAAGTCCAGATATCCCGACACCTTTCGAAAATAATTGCATGTTGCCAGATTTGTTTTCTGTGCTTGAAATCATAGACGTAGGCGACTTTTTTACTATAATTTCATAAACTTAAAATATTAAGTTTGGTTATATTAAGTAATGTTAATTATATTATTTAAATAATTTATTTAATTAATCAGTTAATTGAATTAAAAAATTGAATAATTGAAAAGGTATTCGGCATGTTTTTTTAATGAAGGCATTTTATTTGCAAAATAAGGTTTTGCGCTTTTCTCTTACACGTTGGCTTATTTATTTGAATATTTAATTTAATTTCACGTATGATCTTTTGTCGATGGAATATGTTTGAATACAAGCTAAATTTAAACCTCTTTTGCGTGAGTCAGCCTTTCTATAATTAAAATAACGGTGATCATTGTAAATGCTAAAATTTTCTCCACAAATGCAAGTTCTATTTCATAGAATTAATTTGTAGTACTATAGAAAGTTTCTACAGTACTACAAATTAATTCTAGGAAATAGAACTTGCATTTGTGGTGAAAATTTTAGCATTTACAATATAATTTTATATTTTTTCCGCTGTCCCCCAAAAAAGTGTTCACAATAATACTATTGAAGGCACATGGTCACAGGTAAAATATATTAATTTGTCAGTATTAGTACTTACTAGGTACTCATATTTAAGTTAGGTTAGGTTAGGTTAGGTTAGGTTAGATATATATATATATATATATATATATATATATAGTATATATATATATATATATATATATATATATATATATAATATATATATATAATAAATATATTATATATATAGATATATATATATATATATATATATATATATTATATATTATATCAATAAAAAACAATTAAACAGCAATACACTGCAAGATAAGAAACCTTTTTTTAAAAAGAAAATGCAAAGGAAAAATGTTTACTACATGACTTTTAATCAAATTTGATTACAGTCGATACTATTAGGAAGTAAGATGAATAAACCAATAAACATAACCTTAAATTGAATGCCAAAATGGAAACTATTTCTTATATATATATATATATATATTTATATATATAATAAAAAGACATATAATAATATTTATATATAGTATTATATATATATTAATAGATAAATATTTACTTTTGTTGAATTAAAATAGTGTTTTGTTCAAGAAATTCAAGCAGAATAACAAATTAAGAGCATCATCTGGCAACCTTCAATTTTTTTCTAAAGGTGTCGGGATATCTGAACCTTTACCTATATAATTATTATTAATAATATATATATATATCTGTAAACATACATATTATATATATATATATATATATATAATATAATAGTATATATATATTATAATATATATATAATATATAAATATATATATATATATATTATATATATATATATATATAATATATATAGTATATATATATATAGTGATATATATAATATATATATATATATATATATATATGATATATATATATATATATTACTATATATATTTATATAATATATATATATATATATATCTTAAAATAAGGTTTTAAATTTTTTATATATTAGCTATTTTTTTTTTATTTCTTTAAAACTTATATAAATATTTTATATATATAAATTTTATATTTATAGTACTAGGGGTGTCCTACTCTCACACAAATGTTGTGTGAATATTGGAAACTCTAGGCTCATTCGACGTGCTACCATCCTCTTTCCGGCCACCTCTGTTCTGTGGAATTCTTTGTCATCATTTGTTTTACCTGTTGTATTTAATCTTCATCTCTTTTAAAGCTCCCGTCGGCGCTAACCTCAGAGGTTTACGTAAAGCTTGAGTTTGGTTGAGTCTTCTTTTTTATATGAATTATATTTTACCTCCTCTCCCTTGAAAGGGGCTCTGCCCATGAGTGTTGTTAACCTGTGGTACTGTGACAGAATGAAAAAATAATTAAAAGGCTATATATAATTATTATATGCTCTTTTATCAGTTGATGCTGGTTGAACATAAATTATATTAATTTAATAAATAATTAAGATTAAATTATTAAAATATATTAAAATTGCGGGCTTGTTTTCTTTTGGGCCGTGATAATTCAGCGTAAAATATATTAATTTTGTAAATAATTAAAAAAATATATTTTATTTAAAATATATAATTATTACATGCCTGTTTTCAGAAGAAGAAAGCTCAGCAAAAATTATATTAATTTCATAAATAATTGAAATTAAATAATTAAAATACGTAATTAACCTGTGCCTTCCCATTAGGAGGTAATACAGCCAACCTATATTATGATTATTAAATAATTGAATAATTAAAATTAGTTTTTATTATTATTATATATTATATATTATTATTTTTAAATAATTGAATAATTAAAATTAATAAGTACTGTTTGCTTTTATCACTCGGTCGGTAATAGTTCAGTGTAAATTACATTAATTGAATAAATAATTGAATAATTATATTAATAATTAACATATATAATTATTGCATATCTTTTTGTTGGTAAAACGCAGAGCAAATTATGTTAATTTAATAAATAACGATTTAATTTAATAAAATAATATATATATAATATATATTATATAAAAATTTATATATATTATGAGTATATATATATATATATGTATATTTTATATACTATTTATAATATATATATATATATATGATATATATTATATATATATCTAATTATAATATATATTATTTTATATATAATGAAATATATTATTATAATGATATATAAATATATATATATATTTAAATATATATATATATATATATATATATATATATATATATATATATATATATATATATATATAGCATATATACCTATTATAGTACCTCTCCTCTAGATTGTATATTAAATCTTAATTGAAACTATAATTATTAAAATATAATTATTATTTGTCTGTTTTTTTTTTCCAGACTGCCGATACGAATTTATGTACAATCTTAATTAATTTGTTAAGAAATTTGAAAAATTTAATTTATTAAAAAATATTAAACAGTATGCCTTGTTATTTCCCAGTTCGGTGCAGGTTCAGCAGAGCAGTCAGTTGCAAGCGATTATCTGAGCCTTATGCAGCTTCAGTATGTCACTACCGAAACAGCGACGCGAGAAATTCGGACATTCTGCCCCATAACTAACGTTCAGGATTTCAGGCCTTGCATTTCCGGTTCAAAATCTGAAACCACAAAGCAAAGGCTTAGTCTCGGAGTTTCAGACACAAGATGCCAATAGTTTTGTCTCATTTTAGAAAATATTTAATAATTACTATGAATGAAATATAACTATAGTATATATATATATATTATATTATATATATACTATATATACATAATATATATTATATATATATATATATTTATCGATCTGCGAATAAATGAAATCCACCTCTCGCTCGTATATACATCATATTATATATTATATCTTATATTATATATGTATATATTATATATATATATATTAATATATATATATATATATATATATTATAGTATTATATATATAGCTATATATATATATATATATATATTATACTAATATATATAATTTTTGTTATTAACCCAGAGGTGTAACTGGCCGCGAGGAAAAGTAATGGGAGGTTGTTCGGTTCTTAATTACATGATATATGTCAGAGGAAACAAGAGGGATTAGATACATGGAGAGACCACGGTAATCTCGGATGGCGGTTCGCATGATGTTTTGGTGCATCTATTTTCGAACTAAAATAATGCCGAGACAACAGAACCCCGTACACTAGCTAAAAATCAGTAAGTTTTGAAAATGTAAAAATATACATAATGATCATTTATCGTGTAGCAATGACTCTAACTGAAAAATGGCTCTTTTGAGTTAATTAGTACGGAGATATTGGAAAAGAGATGTACTTTTAACTACTTTTGACTACTTCTAACTACTTTTAACTACACCAACTTTAAATTCCCAGTTGTGTCGTTGTTGCAGAAAATGAGCATTATTTATAATTTGTTTTATGGATTTATGTCAAATTGTAAGAAAAATAATAATGAATTAATATTTGTACACTAGCTAAATACCATTCAACGGGAGGGTATCTAACTGTCTCCGAACCCCCTTGGAGAACTCCGTTAGCTGAACTCTACATGAAGGCAGGGCTTGAAATGGGATATAAAAATGTAGACTACAATTCAAGATCTCAGACAGGTGAGTACTACTACTACTACTACTACTACTACTACCACTACTACTACTAAAATAAAATAATAAATAATATAATAATAATATTAATAATAAAAATAACATAATATAAAATAAAAATAATACATTAATATAATAATTAATAATAATAAATAAATAATAATAATAATAATATAATTCAAGCTTTTCCGATCATGTTTCACATTAACAAATTTGTTTATATTAAAACAACTTATTTGCTTGAAAAGTAATAAAGTAATTTAAAAAAAAAAAAAAAACTTATAAAATTTTTGGCGTTGTTGAAATATTGTTTACCTTAAGTTGTTTGTAAACGATAGTTTCAAAACTATTTAAGAAAAAAACTAAAGTTGTAGTAAAGTACGTAAAGTACCTGAATGAGATTTTTAAGACTTCCTCTTGTTACTCCTTTTAATAGTTTGTTACAATGAACAAATATTCTTTTATCTGAAAGAGTCTCAAAGCAACATTTTGTCCCTCCCTAGCGGTAGTTTAAATCTACTATATTAAAAGTTTAATGTAGTTTAAAAACTACCTTTGATTTTACCTGAAATAGTTTTCAAACAACGTGACCTCCTCCCTACAGGATTCATGATCCCACAGATCCCACAAGGTAACTATACGGAAAGGATCTAGATGTTCTTTCAAAGCAAACTTTTCTCAGACGCAAGTTGGGAAGCACCGTGGAGAAAATTTCTATGCATATTGCCAAGCATTCATTTGTCACAAAAAGTTTGTAAAATACAATTTAATATCTTTAATACACGACGCGTTTATCACTACCTTATTTAATATTGTATTACTTGTTAAAATATTTCCAAAGATATGCCTTTAATTATCTCCAGTGTTTGGGTTTGATTGAATGGGTATACGTATCTCAAGAATCATAAAATGGCCTGCTAGACGCTCACATCTATTTCTATTTATCTTTTGCTTTAATATTCTAAAAGGATTAAATCTTAAAGCAAAATCTATTTCTTTTATTAGTAGTAATTGTTTATATTTCTATTTTTAATGAAATATTAACTGTGTTTATCTAAAATACTAAATTGGAATTGAATTATTTGATTAAATTGTGATTTTGTCGAAAAAAAAAAAAAATAAAAACTTGATAATATTATAATTATATATATATATATATATATATATAATAATATTATATATATATATATCATTATATATATATATATATATATACATATAATCTATTAATTATTATAATTTCATATTAATCTAATATATATATATATTAATTATAATAATATATATAATTAATTTATCTATTACATATAATATTATGGTATATATAGTATTATAATATGATATTTATAGTCTATATATACTAGTATTTATGTAATAATATATAGGAGCGCTACCTCCTAGTAGAATACATACCTATAACATAATATATACCTACTATCTATTATACATATATATCATATATTATATTATACTTATATATATATATATATCTATATATATAAATATATTTATATATTACTATATATATATATAATATATTTATATTTATGTATGATACCTACGCATATGCTGAGTATCTGACTATATAGTAGTATGCCCTATATACTATAATATATATATAATTATATGATTATATATAGTAACATAAATAGTCTTCAGTCGAAATAGGTTTAAATTATTCTCTTAATCTGACGTTCTAAATAAAACCATGCGCTTATTCATCGCAAAATGAAAAATTTTTGCTTGAGCAAAATTTTAAAGTTCGGAAATCGTTACCTTAACCTTTTAATATTCCTATCATTTTAATCTTGAGAGAGAAACGAGCCTGAAATTTTCACAATACTACAATCACAATGGGAATATCATGAACGAGCCAATCAAGTTTTGAAATCGATAGTATTAATCATACTGCCTTGCTTGAATGTATGAATAGTCAAAATAGGCCAAGCTGCTTTATAATAATCGCGAAGGTTGCTCGCATACTTTAGTCTCCTCGCGGTTAACTGAACATAAGAGGATGCGTTGCGGATTTTAAAGAACCGGTCAGGGAAGAAATGTAAATTAAAAGAGCTTGACATGAGATGGATTGAATCAGGTAGCAATTGAAATGAGTTTTCATGAAATCTTATAATTCATGTTTGAATCATTATTTTAAGATTTATTTTCACTGATTTCAATTAAGATTCACTCATTTGGAGCCAAAACTAAATAAGCGCAATCCCGGAGTCTCAAATTTCACGTAGATCATCGGAAAGATTTATATCATAAAGGCTCGTAATGGCAAATTTATACACAAGTGCTGGTTCGGTTAATACTCCCCAATTATCTTAATGTTATCTCGGAATTGGTCCGAAAGAGCATTTGGAAAGCCAGGTGTACCAGTATTAATTTTTTAAATGATAAATAGTCATTCATACTTACAGACACGGCGCGCACTGCAACACACACCGTATATATATATATATATATATATATATAATATATATATATATATATATATTATATTATACTATATATAATATATATTATTAATAGCATATATATATATATACTGGATATATATCATATTATATCCTTAGTGACCAACTATTATATAATAATATTATAGTCATATTATAACTTACATATAATATCTACGAAAATAGCTAGGCTAAGTATATATATACTATAACTATATATAGTACTATAATATATATATATCCTATGATACTCATTATATATAAGTACTAGATATACTAGCTACTACGTTATATGTAGGCGGATTTAATGAAAATTTTTTTCTAAAATTTATTTAGTTACAGTAAGTTTTGTTAAGTCTGTTCAATTTCCTTCCTTAATGTAAAACTTTATTTAATAGATTTTATTGAAGATTAGAAGTTATAAAGGACTCTACCAGTGAGGAGAAATCTTCAAGATCACATTGCAGCCGGCTGGTATAATGTTTTGTATAGAAATCAGGCCCATACTTCCTCTGAATCCAAACTCGCTGACGAAATAATGGGAGCAACGTACATTTCCTATGTAGTTTTTTTGGAAAAGGTAAGGAAAGTATGAAGCTTTATTCTCTTGAAGAAGAGTAGTGCTTAAATTTTAATGAATAGAAGCTTTGATATTACTCGTACTACTGTTCTATAATGTGTTTTTCTTGGTGGAATGGTAGAAAGTTTGAACAATTTTCTCGTGAGAAAGTGTGTTAAAGTTATAATAGGCTAATGAATATTAGCCAGTATTTCCATATTCCGGGAAGACAAGCTTTGAGGGATGTAGAGAGAGGATAAAGGTTCTTGGAATGCGATGACGACTCCTCCTCATGAGTTTTTAAGAGGCACTGGAATAGCAACATGGACCTCCCACTGGGACTATGTTTTTAGGGGTTTGGAGAATGTTATGATCAGTATTTTGCTGCTTACAATGAAAGAAAAAGAAAGAATCTGAAGTAGAAACGTAAAAGAACAATCATCCGAACACCCAAAAGGAAATGTAGAACAAAATGCATAATTTCCTTTGGTCTTTTTGTGCCTAAAATTTATTTTCCTCTCAGGGGTTTTCGCAATAATTTTTTGTATTAGTTTCCGTAAAGCTTTAATTTTCGATTTTTTTCACAAATTTTAATTCATTGAGAATTAACCTCCAGCAAGAAACTTCATTATAATAAACTCTAACAATAATACAAAGCTACTCATAATTAAGGCTTATGTATTTTCATATTCTTAATGAATTTTGGTATATATAGAATCCGATATAAAACGCTAGGAGAGTTTCACCGACTAATATTTGGCCAATGTTTGAATATATTGAGTGATTCTTCTTATAGAATCTTTCAAAAATATTTTATAATGCTAGGTTTTAATCGTAATTCGTTAGGTATCTTGGTGGTGAGCTGTTCTAACAACTGATATTTAATTGAGGTCCTCCTCTTGCTAAAAAAAGAACCAAGAACCGCCGGTCTAACAAATTATTTATGAACTTAATCATAATCTATCATAAATCACATGTTTTCATGGCAACAAGCAATATTTTTTAAATCAATATGTAAGCTATGTTAATTTAATCAGCATTTTTTTTTAAATTCATTTTCGGCTTTGTAGTTAAATTTTAATTAAATTTTGTGTAGAACTGTGATTCATTTAATTTCTCACTTACTATTAATTATTGAAACTGTAGTATATTCCTGGGTTTTAGTATTTTATAGAAAAAAACAGCATACAAGATAAAGTGTTTCGACAGAAACTTTCTCTGGTTCATTAAAGTATACGATTTAAAAAACTTCAACCGTCTACAACTCAAAGCATCCTATATATAGTATATATATATATATATATATATAATATATT
>JABUQX010043359.1:27500-29330 GCA_015478945.1 Trachelipus rathkii | reverse complement strand
TATATATATAATATATATATATATATTATCTATATATATATATATATATATATATATTGTTTTCTTACTATCTAAACATGGAACTTTAATTATTTTGTTCTCTCTCCCTATGTGGTATAAAAAATGTGGCGAACAATGCTGAAGAATATCAGCCTGGACACATTTCTAATATCTAAATTCTAGACCTCTATATTGACTAATTTAAGGATATTATTTTTTTTATTCGCATTTAAATTAAGTTCCTGAGTTTTAAGTAAAAACTTAATATTAAAAAAATCTATTTATGTATAAAGTTCTAAATTTATTTCTTTGTAACGCTGATATTTAAGGGCGGATGTTAAACGTTTTTTGTTTCATGTGGAAAGCTTCGTTTTTAGGGTATTTTATTGGCCGCTACATATATTCGACATTCGGCGAACTAAATTTACAACATACATTCGGCATTCGGCGAACTAAATTTACAACGAAAGTTTTTTATGACTAATGTGGTTATTTTACCGACAAGCGATGGAAAAGATTTCGTATATGGCAAAAAATGCCCAAATAACGAACATTCGCCCAAAAGGTTCGTTGAATAGTTCGCCGAACAACGAATGTTTGTGGCCTCCTTATTTTGATAAAATTAGGGTAGGATTTTTATCTATTTAGGGGGGGGGGGAAACATTTAGTTGAAAATTTAAAATACTAATCTTTAAGGGTTTTTATAAATATTAATAAAATAAATAATAAAATATAAATTAAATGAATAAATATTTTAATATAATTTAATATATGGTTATAATATTAATTAAATTAATAAATATTTTAATATAATTTAATATATGGTGATAATATTTCACTATTTTAAGTAGAATTGATATTAATAATAATTTTTATATTATTATTATTATTATTATTATTATTATTATTATTATTATTATTATTATTATTATTATTATTATTATTATTATTATTATAAAAATACATTATTATATATTATTATACAAATTGATTGTTTTAGATATTAATTTTTTTTAGTTCAATTATTATTAGCAGTAAAAAGTTAATTAGAATTTTATAATTAATTTATTTTAGAGTTTTATAATTATTTTTACATAAATATATTATATAAATTAATAAATATATAAATATTTTTAAATTAATTACTTTTACAAATAATTAATTATTATTGTTATTATTATTATTATTATTATTATTATTATTATTATTATTATTATTATTATTATTATTATTATTATTATTATTATTATTATTATTATTATTATTATTATTATTATTATTATTTTATTATTAACAATTTTTAGATATTAGTTAGTTATCATTATATAAATATATTTATATTATTATTATATTTATATTAAAATTATTAAATATATATATATATATATATATATATATATATATATATTATATTATATATATATAAAATATATACTATATATTAAAATATATATTTATCTATATAATATATTATATATATTTAGAGTTTATTAATTATAATTATTATTAATTAAAAATTATTATTAATATCTTTTATATTTTAATAAAGTATGTTTCATGATTCTAAATATGATATATTATTCTCTCAATAAACGTCGGTTGGAATCCTAAAGGAGACCTTTTTTCTTTACTATCTTAATAACTTTATAAATACAACAGGAGGACTCGAAATATATTTGATAAAAAAAAAAATAATTAATTTTAATTAATGACCACAAATTAGACAATTATTATTGAAATAAATAATAAATATTAATTAAATGAATAAATATTTTAATATAATTTAATATGTTTTATTCATTATTATAATAAATATATAAATATTCAATT
>JABUQX010043359.1:0-17500 GCA_015478945.1 Trachelipus rathkii | reverse complement strand
CTCAAAAAATCGAAAAAGTACTTCTGTCCTTTTGTAGGTAATGGACCTACCTATCTATGCATGTTTCAAGTTTGAAGTCATTTCGAAAAAATTCTGGTAGTTGATGCTAAGAATTTCAAAAACATGGGTTTTGAAAGAATTGAAAATTCTGAAAGAATGACTACAGACACAGAAAAACACCGCGCGTTTTAGAGGGCAAATAAAGCTACATTTTGGTGTTTATATAGTCAAAATCGGCTGCAAATTTCCGAATTTTATGTCCATTTTTATGGGGGAGGGAAATTTAGGCTACGCCAGAGCAAAATATTGGATCTTGCCCTTCTGAAGGAAGGTTCTATTTTGTTCAGAAGAGTCTAACCATTGATAAGGATGAAAATATTATTGATAGGCCTAGTGAATAATAATAATATTAATAATATTAATATTAATAATAACACCCCTTCCTTGATTGTGGCTCTGCTTGTGAGTGGTGGTGACAGAAATAGACCTTAACAATATCTAGGAACTACGCACTATATAATGTTACTTATAAGGAATTAAAGAGTAAGCTCTATAAAAGTTATACTAGGCCGTAATTGAATACTGTAAACAAGTCTGAATCCTTTACCTAAAAAAGTGCATGATATGCTTGGGGCTGTAAAATGTAAAGCTAGGAAAATGATTTGAGGTTTTGTGAACTTGAGTTAACAGATGACTTTGAACAAATTTGAAATGTATTCAATGAAAATAAGTTTTATTTTAGAAGGGTGATGGTTGTGGTTTGTAAAAATTTTTCATCTTTATACTCCATTGAGAAGAATAAATTTTAATTGTAGATTACAATGGGTGAACAAGAGGCAACAATAAAGAAAGAAAATACGAAAGCATTTTGTGATGACATGACAAATACGTCCTTAACAACTAAATATTTAATATTTGAAATGGTTTGCCTAATGGTACAAAAAAAACTGGTAGTTCACTTGTGACTTTAAAAAGTACCGTAATCTACAGACTTATATGAACTATTTTGTTAAATTGCATTCTATTTTTTATATTTCTTCCCTTCGGTAGCTTTTACAGCTTAAAATACAAAATAATAATAATAATAATAATAATAATAATAATAATAATAATAATAATAATAATAATAATAATAATAATAATAATAATAATAATAATAATAATAATAATAATAATAATAATAATAAATCATAATAATAATTATAATAATAATAATAATAATAATAATAATAATAAATAAATAATAATATAATAATAATAATAATATAATAATAATATAATAATAATAATAATAATAATAATAATAATAATAATAATAATAATTAATAATAATAATAATAATAATAATAATAATAATAATAATTGCATATGTAATTTTATTGGAAGTTGACGATTTATATAATAGCCTCTTTTTACTAAAGTTTCATTTACTAAGACCGGGATATTCTTCGGTGAAAAGAATAAACCTTTTGAAAAAGAAAATGTCAGGCAATATATTTAAACATGTTATCATCAAATTTATTCTAAAATCATTTTCGTTGATATAGTTAGAAATAATGATTACATGTAATAAACTAAAATTTTGAAAATATTTTTAAAATGTAAAGAATACGAGTTCCGGTCGAAATTTTTACAAAATGAACCGGAAACAAAATATTAGTCTGAATTTTCCGGTCAAAATTGAGGAAACACACATTCTTACCGTATATGGCCTATTGAACTTATTTATTACATTAGCTATATAGTTCTAGTCCCGTGTTCAGAAGTCAAATTGTTGGGTATATAAAAAACATGCCCTAAATAAAAAAAAATGCGTTAGCTAGCCCAATTCTACATGATCTGAAAATTTCATTTTCATTGATTGAACAGCATAGGCGTAATCAGGGGAGGTCAGGGGACATGGTCCCCCTCAGAAATTTCTATAGTCATTAAAAATTCTTAATAGACTTACTGAAATTCTCAGATAAAGAGGGCGCTGCTTCCCCTCCCGAGAAGATTCCCTTGTTACGTACGCCAATGATGAACAAAAAAAAATTCATCCCTGTTTTTCATTTAGGTCAAAATTTTTTGGATTTTAACTTTTTCCAGAAAAAAATATTTTTAAAAAATGATTATATATATTATTATATGTATGTATAAAATTATTATTATATATATGTTTTGGAACATATTAATCAAAGCTTTTACTTAGAACATAAGTAAAGCCATTCGTTTAATTCCAGATATTGGAGCACTAATTTAAAAAAAAAAAAAAAAAAAACCCTGCCCGAAATCGATCTTTCAAAAATCGCCAAATACTGCTTGCTTTTTAATTGATGGAAATCTGATGACAATTAAGAGATATTATACTCACAAATTTAAATTTTGAGTAGTGTGCCACCAATTCACCAAACAACATTGGAACATGGAGAAAACTGCTATTTCCAAGAGTATGGTTATCGGTACATAATTTTAAAAGACTGTAATTAATGATTTATAACTTTTATTATGCAACAAGTTATAAATCATTAATTACAGTCTTTTAAAATTATGTAGCGAAAATACTCTTGCAATAGCAGTTCTCATATATATATATATATATATAATATATATATAATATATATATATATATAGTATATATATATATATATATAATATATATATAATAGATATATATATATATATATATATATATATAATATATATATATATATATATAATATATATATATATATATATATATATATAGATATATATATAATATATATATATATTATATATATAATATATATATATATATATTATTATAATATATATATATATCATATATACTCTAAAAATAAATATTATATATATATATATATATATATATATATAACCTAATATATATATATACTTAATATAATAAAGGAATAAACGCACATATATTATTTTACAAAAGAAAATATATGGAAAATCTCTACGAATTTCGACCAAGGTATTTCGGTCCTTTTCAAGAAAATTACTATGATTTAAACATAGACATAAAACATATCTATAAGATTCTTTTTACTTTTTTGGTTCATCCAAAAAATAATTAGAACATTGTAAAGTATTTTTTCAGGGTGTAAATAGATGCCTCATAGCCGCTAGGTTTTTGGTAGAGCCCGGGTGCTGGGGAGCTAGAAATTTTTTTTTCTTAGGGGGAGGGTTGGAACCGGGGTCGAGTCTTGAGCATTGATGGGTTCTAGTAGGAACAGAGTAATTTTTACAATGGTAGAGTAAGGGAAAAAAACCCCAACTCCATAGCCTTGGAAGATTATAGTTCTTGTAGGACTAGTAATCTTATTGAATCTAGAAATAATGGTCTATTGGATCTAGGGGGTAATGGAGTATTATTGAATTAGAGTAAAATTTACCTCGTTACCACCTTATAGATCTCCATCTAAGACTTGTAGCTTATTGTTTAGAGGTTAAAATTTGTCCCAAGGACATTATATGCGTTTTATCTAGGACATAAAGTTCCTATTAATCTTATGTACAACTCTATGGACCTACGGTTTTTATTAATGATGGGGTCATAAAGTCCTATTGATCGTTATGTACTAACGCTTATGGACCCTTACGGATTTATATAATGATAAGTTTATTCTCTCGAATATTCTATAAGTTCTTCCAAGGACCATAAAAATTCTATAGATTTTATAACTAACTATATTGACCCTAAATCTCAGTTTTAATTATGATATTTCTCTAGGACTCAAAGATTCTTTTGGGGACCATAAACTCTATTGATCTTATTTACTAACTCTATGGATCCTATATGCTAAACAAAAATACCAAAATAACCCAGTCGTTTGGTTTATTTGGTTGAAACGATGTGAAGATATTTAAAGGTGGTAGATTTGATGAACTGATGTATGTACTTCATTTTGAAAATCTTTTTAGTAGGAACCAACCAATTTCAGCAGTTACATTTCAATATAATTCGTCGAAATATCCCACACATACAATAAAATAAGCCGAACGTACGCAGAAAAAAAAGTCATCTGGCTAAAAACTCGCCCAAAGTATTCTCACTATATAGACACACCTCATCCCGGATGTAAATTACATACATCAACTACATCATTAATCCTCATTAATATGCGTCTTCCTCCACATCCTCCTACTCATCATCCCCTTCACCTTCTCCTCTTACTCCAATTTCTTCTCCTTTTACTCTTCCCTTCTTCTCGTACTCCTTCCTCTCTTCCTCTTCCTACTCCACCAATTCTGCTTTCTTCTCCTCCTCCCTCTATTCCTCCCTCTCTCTTTTCTCCTCTTCCATCTCATCCTCATGCTTTTTCTTTCTCCTCCTACTTATTCTCCTGGTCCTCCTTCTTCACCTACTCCTCCTACTACTACTTCTTCACCTACTCCTCCTTCTTCACCTACTCCTCCTTCACCTACTCCTTCTCATTCTCCTACTCCTCCTTCTACACCTACTCCTACTCATTCTCCTACCCCTTCTTCACCTATTCCTCCTCCTCTTCCTCTGAGCCCTTACCATAATGTCAATGTCTTCATGAAGATTTTTGCAAGAAGCGGCAAAGGTCTCTGTTGTTGCGAACTCGAAGTACCAAAGTTTATTTTTCATTCTGCTGTTAAACTTTTGCGGATTTTTCTCTCTTTCATGGTGAAACTTAACGCAAATCGCAGCATCCTAATTAAATAAATAAAAATAATTTATTAAATTAGTATAATCAATTAAAAGAAAGAGTGTAAATCATAATTAAATATAACGTTCCTAGATATGCATACATACATACATACGTACATTATACATACATACATACATACATACATACATACATATATACAGAAATACTAATTAATAAATGACTAAGAAATAAATATAATTTTGAAGGAATATAAACATTAAATAATACTTTAGTAAAAAATATAGTATTAATATAGTTAATTCCATAGTGAAATCTTTACGTAACTTTACTTATACACACATAAATGAAGATGTATTTATGTAGCTACATATATACATACGTATATCGTGTAAACTATGAAAAAAAAAATCTCGAACATAGTCTCGCCACTCACTCTTATGCTAAAGTATTTGTTGATAATTACAAATCTTTACATTACCTATGCATACATAAATAAAGACGTACACATGTAGTCTAAATATATACACATATATACGTACATAAATATTTAAATATCTACACGAGTACATCACGCAAACGACACAAAATAAAACTCAAATATAGTCTACCACTCCTTGCTAAAATAGTGTTGACGAATGTTTGTAAGTATTCTGTCAAACGTTCGATCTTTCTTCGCGAGTTCGACACTTCAGTGTGCCAACGATCTAACATCCACTAACTTGCCCTTTTCCTTTTCTGTAATAATAATAATAATAATAATAATAATAATAATAATAATAATAATAATAATAATAATAATAATAATAATAATAATAATAATAATAATAATAATAATTAATAATAATTAATAATAATAATAATTAATAATAATAATAATAATAATAATAATAATAATAATTAATAATAATTAATAATAATAATAATAATAATAATAAATAATAATAAAAATAATAATAAAAAATAATAATAATAAATAATAATAATATAATAATAATTAATTATAATAATTAATAATAATAATAATAATAATTTCACAAATTGGAACGTAATAAATTGCACTTTATATTTTTCGCGTATAAGGGTAAAGGTGCGCATTTATAGGGGTAGGGGTGTGTGTTAATAGGGGTAGGAAGGGTGTTTATAGGAGTAGGGGTTTGTATTTATAGGAGTAGGAGTTTGTATTTATAGGGGTAGGGGTAGGAGTAGGAGTATTGTTTATAGGGGTAGGGGGTGTTTGCTTATAAGGGTAGGGTGCGTGTTTAGAGGGTAGGGGTATGTGTTTGTGTATTCTTAATTTTTAGCTTCGAGTTAAGATAAATATAGATTTGAATTTGCCTTCTTCCGCGGCCCAACGATAGCTCGTCAGAGCCGAGAAGTTTAGGGCCTGGGTTCGATCGTTCGTCCGGATCATAGGTAGGAATTACCTAGAGGAGTTCCCCTTCTTGAATAGGCCTATGCCCGTGAGGTGTAAACTTAAAAAAAAAAAGATTATATAAATTTTTACTTTAAAATGCTGTCTAATTTTGCTTTTTCCTTTTTCCCTCCTCTTGTTTCTTTTTCTTTCCTTTCTCTTGTTTCTTCCTCTTTCCCTCTTGTTTCTTCTTCCCCTCTTCTTTTTTCCTCCCTTTCCTTCTATTTTTTCTTCCTCTTCCTCTTTTATTCTTCCTCTTTACTCTAGTTTCTTCCTCTCTTGTTTTTCTCTCTTTCAATCATTTTTGTTCTTCTGTCTTCTCTGTTTTTTTCCCTCTGTTCTATCTCTTTCCCTTTTGTTTCTTCTTCCATCCTCTTGTTTCTTCCTCTTCCCTCCTCCTCTTGTTTCTTCCTTTTCCCTTCTGGTTTCTTTCTCTTTCCCTCTTGTATATTCTTTCTATCCTCTTGTTTTTTCCTCTTTCCCTCCTGTTTCTTCTTTCCCTCCTTTTATTTCTTCCCCTTTCCCTCCTTTTGTTTTTTCCTCTTTCCCTCTTGTTTCTTCTTTCCCTCCTCATATTTCTTCCTCTTTCCCTCTTGTTTCTTCCTCTTTCCTTTCTCTTGTTTCTTATACTTTCCCTCTTGTTTCTTCCTCTTTCCCTCTTGTTTCTTCTTTCCCTCCTCTTGCTTCTTCTTTCCCTTCTCTTGTTTCTTCTTCCCTCCTCTTGGTTTTTGCTCTTTCCCTCTTATTTCTTCTTTCCCTTTTGTTTCTTCTTTCCTTTCTCTTGTTTCTTCTTCTCTCTTCTTGTTCCTTCCTCCTTTCCTCCTTTTGTTTCTTCCTCTTGCTTCTTCTTTTCCTTCTCATTCCTTCCTCTTTCCCTCCTCTTAATTCTTCCTCTTTCCATCCTCTTGTTTCTTCCTCTTTTCCTCCTCTTGTTTCTTATTTCCCTCTTGTTTCTTCTTCTTTCCCTCCTCTTGTTTCTTCTTTCTCTTTTTCAGGTAATTATCCATCTTGTCTTAAGCAGCTGATTTCTATTTCATTCTTCTTCCTCTTCCTATGCATTATTTTCTTTCCCTCCTCTTATTTCTTTCTCTTGCTTCTTCTTTCCCTCCTCTTGTTTCTTCCTCTTTCCTCTTTGGAACAATGTACTACTCATCTATCTATTCAACTTTCGTTTGCGCTACGTCAGAAGTGTCGCATTTTAAGCGCTTGTATAGAAGAGATCTAAATGTATAACTATTTTCTATTTGTAAGAAGGTTTTTCAAGGCAGGTTTGCGGAGTACACGGAGCCAAGGAGCTGTAACGAAAATAATTTGCATGGATATGGAGAAAAAAAAATGTCTATGAAATTTGTTATAACTAGGGAATAAAAGGGTTTTGTGCCGTAGTCGGAACTGGTATCGGAGCCGGAGCCGGAGCCGGAGCCGGAGCCGGAGCCGGAGCCGGAGTTGGCAAAAAAAATTACCTACTTCTCAGCCTTGTTTCAAAGAAATTAAAATATATTTTTTTACCTTTTATAGAAATTCATCCTTTACTCAAATAACATTTAACTGTCTGCTTATATTTCGGATTATTATGGTAGCTGGGTTGGGATTGGGGTTGGGGTTGGGTTTGTGGTTGGTGTCCTGCTAGGGGATTCTACTAAGAAGAAGAAGAGAATGAAAGAAAAAGAAGCACGCAGAAGAGCAAAGGGTTGAAGAAACTTCTGCTAACCAGTTTCTTAATGCAGATTCTTCAATGATTATGGGTGAAGAGGAAAAGGTTTCTAAGAAGAAGAAGAAGAAGAAGAAGAAGAAGAAGAAGAAGAAGAAGAAGAAGAAGAAGAAGAAGAAGAAGAAGAAGAAGAAGAAGAAGAAGAAGAAGAAGACTAATGAAGAAGTCTGAAATATCTTTACATATTTTTATTATTTTCTGTTCCCTTCTTGAATAGGGTCCTGCCCGTGAGTGGTGACATTCTGTACAAAAAAAAAAAAAGCCTTAGAAATGCAGAAATGCTCATGCATGCCTCGGATTTCAGGTGCATGTTTGTGCACCCTGTTCCCAGTTCTGGGGAACCAAAAGACAGCTGCTGCTGCTGATGCCGCTGACGATGATGATGATGATGTTGATGATGATAATGATGTCTTAAATAACATTCAACTGGTTGCATATATTTCGGATTATTATTATTATTATTATTATTATTATTATTATTATTATTATTATTATTATTATTATTATATTATTATTATTTTATTATGTACGCTTCATATTCCTATGATTGATTAGTTATTATTATTATTATTATTATTATTATTATTATTATTATTATTATTACTATAATTATTAATTATTATTATTATTATTATTATTATTATTATTATTATTATTTTTATTATTATTATTATTATTATTATTATTATTATTATTATTATTATTATTATTATTATTATTATTATTATTATTATTATTATTATTATTATTATTATTATTATTATTATTATTATTATTATTATTATTATTATTATTATTATTATTTTTTTTTTTTTTTATTTTTTTATTTTTAAATTAAAGCTCGCATCCCACGGGCATTGCTCTCTTTGAGGAGGGAAACTTTCTAGGAAGTTTCTTCATACATTCCGCCCGAGAAATCGAACCAGCATCTTGAAGCGCGTGAGTTAATCGCTCTACTCGGTCTACCGTTTTTTTTAGTAAAAAATACATTTACTTCTTCTCACCTTCTTTCTTTTCATATTTCCCAACTACTTCTTCATCAACCTCTTTTTATAATTTAATACTAATTTATAATTTTCATTAGTAAATTAATGACGTGAATTGTTACAAATGGAATAAAATACCCGGGCATCCACTACAGTCTGGCAGTCCAGCGTTATTCTGCCTTAAGCCCACGTACTCAGAAACCTTTAAAAAAATTTTTTAATGATATTGCCTTGTTTCTCATTTGCTCCTAAATCCCTTCTTTGATAATTTTGAAATGGAAAAATAGTTCTAAAAGTATTTATGGCTTAATTTCACTTGATTATAGTTGGTACTTTTCTTATGATAAAATAAGATACGCAAGCATATGCTGTTAAAGAATATTTTGGAACATTAATTATGCTCTTATACATAAGTACACATTTGAATACAACACACACACACACACACACACACACACACACACACACACACACACACACACACACACACACCACACCAGAACATTCAATAATATGCCAAAGGTATAGGTTGCACAAGGCTCAGCTTTGGAAATTCCTAAGTGTAATATAATTCAAGTGCTTACAATATACAATAGGAAATACTCTCAATCGTAAAAACCTTAAAGGTCTAAGTTATCATTCTTACTTATAAGAGAAAATGGCAAACATTTTATTTTTTTTAGATATTTTATTTATTTTTGAAATTTGGTTACCGTAGGTTAGGTTACGTTATGTTAGGTTAGGTTAGGTCAGGTTAGGTTAGGTTAGATTAAGTTAGGATAATTGGACAGACGTTTTAAATTACTCTTGCAACAAACAACAATAATAATAATATATAATAATAATAATAATTAATAATAATAAATAGTTAGGGTTTATAATAATAATAATAATAATAATATAAGTAATAATAATAATAATCATAACAATAATAATAATTTTTTAATTGAATTTAGAACCAAAAAAGAAAACAAAAAAAGAATTATAAACATTTATGCGACGGAATGTTACCTTAGATTTTGTAGAGTGATTCTCCTTCATAGCCCTCCACCCCATCGTAAACATCTTGCCTAAATCATTTCCATGTCCCTAGAGGGATCAACAGACACTTGGCGCGGTTGCCCACTGCACTTTATCTGAAGTAGGACAAGATAATAATAATAATAATAATAATAATAATAATAATAATAATAATAATAATAATAATAATAATAATAATAATAATAATAATAATAATAATAATAATAATAATAATAATAATAATAATAATAATAATAATAATAATAATAAATTTGCTTTCTGAATGAATATACAAAATATGTTATATTTTAAAATTCATTTGCTTTCATCAAACATATATATATATATATATATATATATATATATATATATATATATATATATATATATATATATATATATATATATATATATTATATATATATATATATATTTTTTATATATATATATATATATATATATATATATATAATATATATATATATATATATAATATATATATATATATATATATATTATAGTCACCGCAAAAAAATTGATCAGTCCAAGGAAAATAAAAAAATTACAGAACACGAGGATTTATTTCAGTTTACATTTGAAATATGGTATTTATATTCATCACTTAGTATTTGGTCATTTGTCCCATAGGTTTGATGACCATTTCCAACCGTTTAGGCATAGATTTTGAAAGTGAGGTCATGTAGTTGTGGTCAGTGCTTATCCAAAGGAGTTTTAGCGATTCAATAAAACCTGGTATGGATGAGGTGTCTGCTGTTGCTAGGTGTTGTTTCATGTATGACCAGCAGTTTTCTATCAGATTAAGGTTAAAGCTGTTCCCTGGCTAGTCCAGAATGGCAATATGGTGGCAAGAAAGGCACGTCTTGACACGTTTGGCGGTATGGCAGGGAGCATTATCTTGCATAAAGAAATCCATTGATGAATGTTTACAAAGGGGGAAAAATAGTCCTCCAAAATATTCAAATACCGCATACTATTAATTATAACATTCTTAAGAAGGAAGTACAGACCTCCCCTACCAGTCTGTCTACTGCCCCATACCATTACCTGATCTGACTGCTTGACAGTCCTAACTGTGTACTTAGGATGATACCTACTGATGTAATTTGGACATTGTATGCATTTGTGGGCACCCCCTTGATGCACTTAAATGTTCTTTCATCCGAAAACATAAACTTCATCCAGCCTTCACTACTCTAATAATGCCTATATTGCTTGGCGAATCAAACTTTATACTTCTCCATGAGCGATGTAAGCATGAGTTTCTTTGCTGTGAATACGTCTTCTTTAATTCAGCAGCTGTAATCAAAGGGTTCATCATAAGCACCTCTCTTCACAGCAACATATCCATCTTTAGGGTAGTCAGTCTCTTTCTCCCAGACCCAGGATTTCTTTTTGGAATTACATTGGGAACTATTCCTCTAGCGGCTGAAACAAAATGTCTTATGGCTGCTTCTCCACGGCCAGTATGATGCATAATCTCTTTCATTGAAACACTTTCCTTCCTGAATGCAAGAACTGTGGCCTTCTCTACATCTGATAAATGTTTAGGCATTGATAAATATGAACTTCGAAACAATAACACAGCATACAAGAAAACTATTCAAATTGGTGAAATTCAACAGCATACATACTATAGCCAGACCCACCACTTAAAACCGTTCGGACAATACTAACCACGCTTAATGAGCATTCTCATTTTGACACATGCCTACATCACTGCCAGTTATGATTCTTCCACTAGGCTGCTTCCTATTGTTGAAAAACGATTCATAAAGTGAACATGTCAGACTGGTTAATTTCAAAATGGACCAATCAAATTTTTTTTGTAGTGACAATATATATATATATATACTATATATATATATATATATTGATATATCCAAGAATCGTACATAAGCTCATATATATAAATATTAGTTATTATAGGTAAGCTAATTACATAGCTCCCTCCACCTCAATATAGTAAACCCAGGCCCGAAGTTATAGCTGACCCTAGTATGACTATATAGCTCTCCATATCATATATAATTATATATAGTCTATATCCTTCCATATATAATGATATTAGGAGGAGTGTGGACCGGTAGAATTCCGCGTCCTCGCCGGAAAAAAGCTAATATATAGACATTCAACGTACGGATCTGGCCGGTTCACGGGGCCGCGATATTATTCAAGAGATTGCCGCCGGAACCCGGACACTTACTAATGATTACTTGGAGAATTAACCAAAAGCTTTTGCTGAATGCCGGATGTGTATCTTTAACACTAACCCATAAGCGCCAAGTCCTTGTTAACAACAATACCCATCAGCTAGCGCTGTGTTAAGACGGAATTAGGTTGCAGTGATACAGGTAGATCCCATACAAACTACCTACACGTATTTGGAAGTAGTGTTTACTCAGATATCTGCAATAAGTATAGCTCGAGAAGTAAGACTATTCCATTAAATTCAAACGTATAAATCTCAAAGTCTACACTCTACACCAGGTAATATATATTTACTAGTAAGTATATATATATATTATATAAGCCGATGTATAATTCATACATAACTAAATCAAGTTATAAGCCACGGCCAAGCCGTACTATCCTATTATAGGTCATATATACTATCTACTATACTACATATAATACTATATATATATATACGTAGCTATTTACAGCTTTACAGCATAGATGTAACCTACTACTCGAACATTTTATCCCTCCAACGCGCGTAAAAAACAATACTACTGGACCGATATGTACGTACATATTGTATAAAGTTACCTATAATATAGTTATCACCGTAACTATATTTATGTATACTCCAGTAGAACTGGTGTAGGTGTAGGATACTATATATATTAATACTATATATAAATACTACAGAATATGATAACTATATACCCGTATATTATATATATATAATAGGCTATATGACAAAAAGCTATATGACAAAATATCCCATTCAAAAATTAAGGTTAGGACTTACTCTTTGGTGGTAGGTGGTTAGGTTAGGTTAGGTTAGGTCAGGTGAGGTGAGGTTAGGTAAAATACACCCCAAAAATTTAAATGTTATTTACCCTAAAAATTATTAAAATAACGATACATCAATTATTGATTTTCGCTCCTTGGAAGTCAACCACTTTATAAATAGCCTATATATATATAATATATATATACTTATATATCATATATATATATATATATATAATATAGTAGGTTATATATTATATAAACTATAGAGTCATTATATATAATCTATACGGCATATAATATATACTTAATATATAGTATATCTTTACGACTCTCACTAGGACTACTATACCTACTCACCTAACTCAATATACCGTGCCTCGCCGTCATACTACGTATAGTCTATGATATTGAGGTGATAGGGGTACTATCAAATGTTATATATGTATATATGGTTAAAATAATATAATAACCAATAATAATATATATAATAACTATAATATACCTACGTGAGTAGGTATAGTAATACCTAAAGCTAGTAGTAGCCCATACACCTATATAATAAATTGGCCAATAATAGCGGCCTTAGTACTCTGTTATCCCGGACTCAGTATATATAATAGCCAACCTTATATTATATTATCCATATCGGGTTCATACATTTTTGCCCGCTACCAAAAATAAGTGGAGTTCCGGTGGCCGCTCCGACTTAATTTTTGGGAAAACTTATTCATATTTGGGCATGACGTAATGGGGATGTTACCTCTATGTAAGTCGCTCACAATTTGCCCTCCAAGCGGCCCTGCCCGTTCAAACATTTTGGCTCCACCCTAGGTCCCAGGTTACAAACCAGAGTAAATCTACAAAAACGAATGGCGGTTTTGAACTTTCCAGGGACCTGACTCACTATTAACGCCCGATTGCAAAATAAACCGTTTTCTAAAAGCATTACTCTCGACGGCTGGCAACTTCCATTATTTATGGTATCTCGCAAAATGATGGAGTAGACGCGCACGTATATCACATACCTCAGTAGAATTAGTATAGACTATTATATATAACAAGTATATCACTAGGACGAAAGATTTTATAACTTCTATCCGCATCATAATGTTGAGCTCAGTACTGCTACCGGAATGACCTACTCCATAATAATACCTAGTAATATAGATTATTTATATATTTACTATATAATATCAATATATCATCGTAATATATGTATATAAGATAGTCTCGTATACTTTAATATACCCAAATGTATACTATATTATGTTATATCAACGGGTATAAATACGGTATATTATATAGGGCCTATGATAGGATTCATGTTATGGTATCCTCATAGCCTGTTATTATACTACGGATGAGAGCTAGGTAGAAGTACCTGGAACGAATATATATATAATGATAACTATATGTATACTTACAATAATACTATATAGGGGCGAATAAATACTATATATAATCAGCCTAGTACATAGCTAACCCCCTATACTACGCCCAATATATATTATAATCCTCTCACCCCTATATCCATACCACATCTATAGCTATTTATAAGTGGGTTGACTCCCAGGAGCGAAAAATCAATAATTACTAATTAATCGTATCTTTATTCTAATAATTTAGGGTAACGATAACATTTAGATTTTGGGTAACCTAACCTTAACCAACCCTAACCTGACCTAACCTCAGTCCAATAAGAGCGCGGTAACCAAACTTAAGCGAAATTAAACCTTACAGCCCTAATGATAACGGAGTTCAACCACTGATAAAATGTCCATATATATATATATATATATTATATATATATATATAATTCAAATAATATACCTTCCTCCCGGTATAATAGCGGTAGTGAGTATTATATAATCGCCGTAATAGGCCTGCGGTACCGAAAGGCTTCGTATAGATTGGTAATGATTCGCTGACCCTGAAGATAACTGCAGTAATATTATTATCATAATACATATGGGAATAAAACATATCTTGAACCGGTGACTAATCATTATATATATTATATATATATATATATACTATAGTATATATATATATATATAATATATATATAATCATATGTCATGTCCTCTGTCTATAGCTTTATCTATATATATATAATTATTATACTTATATAGATCACATTTTTCATTTTTATTTGAATTTAAGGAATATAAGAGAAAAGATAGTGTTATGAGATACATTTGAGTACATATTTCAATAATACTGTGTATGTAATACACTGTATATGAATACGAACAAGGGCTTAATATCTATATAATTTTCCTTGAAAACGTACCTGGGCTATGCGGTTATGTAAAATAAATCCCTACCAGTAAAATTTGTTTAATATCAAGTACATAGTAATTCCGGTTCCGGCCGGAATTTTAGAATATAATTCGTGGCCGAAGAAACCGGACGGAAAAAATGAGGTCAAATTCCGGCCGGGACCGGATTCCGGGTACTACTCTCACGTAGTAAATAATATATAATAAGTATACTATTATATATATATATGATAAGTATAATAGTATATTTCTATGATATAGATATTATATATATATATTATTACCCTCCTCATCTATATATAGTTATAGTATAATATCATTACCCTATAATATATAACTACCTATACCCTCACCCCAATATAACCTCTAGCCCTATATAGAATACTCATACCTATGATATCAATACCTATATATAGTTGTCGACTACAAAAGAGAAGAAATTCTGTTATTGCGTCCATTTTGCCAAGATAACCACCGCTCCTCGCCACATGTCAACTTTATTGAATCGGATTGTGTTCAACACCTATAGGAAGCTAGCCCCTCAGTCCCGGAAGATCATAATGGCAGTGATGTACCGCCACCGTGCAAATATGACCGCTGCTCACCTCCTCTAAGCGTAGAGTTTAGATACCTTTCCGAACGGTTTTTCCTCTCAAGTGCGTGGTCTGTGCTTATATAGTAGCGTTGAACTCTTCGACCAATTTGTCAATAGTTGTTGCCGTATGCTGTGTTATTGTTCGATAGTTCAGTATTATTCCAATAGACAAGCTAAACATATTCAGCAGTGCTCCCGCGAATGGCCACGAGTTCTCTATCAGAGGAAGGGAAAGTGTTTCATGAAGAGATTATGCATGCATCCCTGGGCGCCCCGGAGAAGGCAGCCATTAAGATCATTGTGTTTTCAAGACCGCCCCTAAGAGGAAATAGTTACCCAATGTAATTCCAACTAAGCCCATATCTCCCTGCCGGTCTGGGAGCAAAGGAGGACTGGTACTACTCCTATCGAGATCCGGATAGTGCTGTGAAGAGAGGTCGCTTATTGATAACCCTTTGATTACCAGCTCCGTGATTACAGAGATAGACCGTATTCACAGCAAAGACCCAACTCAATAGCTGATGCCGCCGTTCCATCGGAGAGTACTGAGCCAAGTTGATCTCGCCAAGCAATATAGGGGCATTATGTGGAGAGTAGTGGCCGAAGCTGGAGGAAGTGTTACTCGCCTGCCCTTCGGGATGAAATTGAACAGTGTTAAGTGGCGATCACCGAGGGTGCCCACAAATGAAACTTGTCCGACAACTGGTCGCAAGTTATATATCGAGGGCTAAGGTATTGATCCTACATACACAGGGTATAGGCTTAGTCAAGCAAGTCAGATAGGTAATCGGTATGGAGGAAAATTAGCAGCTACGACAGCCCTGGGTAGTGTCCCGCCGCTCCTGTACTTCCTTCTTGACCCGAGAATGTTAACTCCTCACCATAGGTATTCGCCCGTCGTGTGTATAATTGACTATTATCCTCTTTGGAGGACTTATTTTTTCCCCCTGGTTGTAAACATTCATCTCAATGGATGTTCTTTATGCAAGATAAATGCTCCCTGCATACGCCGAAACGTGTCAAGGGACCGTGCCTTTAACTTGTCAACCATATAGTCTGCTGCATCTGGCCACTAAGCCAAGGGGAGACAGCTTAACCTAGGGAGTCTGATAGAAAAAACTGCTGGGTTCTATATCATTGCAATTACACACACCTAGTCAACAGCATGACATCCTCATCTCCATACCAGCGCTCTTTATTGCAAGTCGCTAAAACTCGACTTTGGTAAGCATCTGTATCCTGACCACCACGGGAGCGATGAGCCTCACTTTTCAAGGAATCCTATGCCTAAACGCCTGGGTTGGCAAAAATGAGTCCATCAGAACCATAACTGGAGCACCAAATGGACTTCAAATACTAGCTCACAGGATGACATTCACAATACCCTATTTCAACATGTAAACTGAAAAAGCTTGTTATCTAGCTAATCTCTCTTTATCTCTTGGACTGATCAATTTTTTGGTGGTGCCCTACTCATCATTAATATATATATATCAGTATCATACTGAGTTATCTACGTAGCTACTAGTTATATTACCTATCCCCTCATAGATAGTATATCTGTATAGGTATATTGTACTCAGGCACCGTTAATATATCATCAACTCACTACTATAAATATAACCGTAAAATACCTATAGTACTTATATATATATGCGACTCTCACTAGTACTATTTTAGAGAAGTCATTTTGAGGGTACGGTATATATATATATATACGTATATTCATGCGGGCGGATAATGATTATATGATGAGACCGATATTTACTCTAGATAGTTATACTTAACTATCGGTATAGTGATTTATATACGTATAATATACACCAAACTAGGCAAATATAAAATGGTATATAGTTACTACCCTCGGTAGACAGTATATAGGGTATACCTC
>JABUQX010043358.1:40000-42500 GCA_015478945.1 Trachelipus rathkii | reverse complement strand
ATATGCTTGGAAAAAGTATGAAAAGGTTACGTTTGTATGCAATGCTAGTTACTTTACTGGTGTTAAGTATGGAACTTGTTAATGTTAACTGTTTATTAGTGTGTAAGTTGTGCTAAGTTTGTCGTTGTACATTATTTTCTTAGTTCATATGATGCTATCTTAGCTTTATTAATGTGAAAACATTGTTATGTTAGCATATATTCGCTGGTTAGAATATAAAGAACTCATTTTTGTGCTGTTTATCCGAAATGATACTCGAAATGCGACGTAATTATAGTGTTAATGTAAAATTAACAATGATATGTTAGGGATATGCTTGAAAAGTGTTAATAGGTTACGTTCTGTATGTTGTGCTAGGTACTTTAGTGTTGCTACATGAAACTTTGTTAATGTTAGTAGTTTATTCAGCGTAAGGTATGTTAGGGTTTGTCATGTCAGGCATTATATTCTTAGTTCTGGTAGTGTTATGTTAGCTTTATTAATGTGAAACAATGTTACGTTAGCATATATTCGACGGTTAGTATATAAAGAAAGAACTTATTTTTTGTACTATGTTTATCCAAAATGATACTCAATGTGACCTGGCTCATTAAATCGAAAGATCAAAAGGTCATGACGGATGGGTAGGGAGGGGCGGGGAGGGGACGGGTGGTTTGGTTTACTGATTTACTGATTTAATGCTTTAAATTCGGTAAACTATTACACTTTACTATGATATTTTATTCAAAGAACTTATTTTTATGTTATGTTTGGATAAAACTTTGTTATTTTTATGTTATGTTTGGATAAAACTTTGTTATGTTTGCAACTATTTGCTGGGGATTATGATATTTAGGTAAGGTTATGATAAATTTTTGTTAAATATTACTATGATAATGTAAAAACTTTGTTACGTTAGCCTATAGTCGTTGGTCTGTATGATAATCGGTCAAGGTTATGATGCATTTTTTGCTAAATGTTACTGTCTTTGTAAGATTAACGTTAATATGTTAGAGATATGCTTGAAAAAGTAAGAATAGGTTACGCTTTGCATGCAATGTTAGTTACTTTACTGGTGTGGAACTTTGTTAGTGTTAACAGTTTATTCGTGTTAAGTTCTGTAAGGTTTGTCTTTGTACATTATTTTCTTAGTTCATGTTACGCTATGTTAGTTTTATTGATGTGGAAACTTTATTACGTTAGAGTATATTCGTTGATCAGTATAATTAACCAATGTTGTGATAAATTTTAGTTAAATGTTACTGTGTCAGTGTAAGATTAACGTTAATATGTTAGAGATATGCTTGAAAAAGTAAGAATAGGTTACGCTTTGCAGGCAATGTTAGTTACTTTACTGGTGTTAAGTGTGGAACTTTGTTAATGTTAACAGTTTATTCGTGTGTAAGTTCTGTTAGGTTTGTCTTTGTACATTATTTTCTTAGTTCATGTTACGCTATGTTAGTTTTATTGATGTGGAAACTTTATTACGTTAGAGTATATTCGTTGATCAGTATGATAATCGGCCAAGGTTATGATAAATTTTAGTTAAATGTTACTGTGCCAGTGTAAGATTAACGTTAATATGTTAGAGATATGCTTGAAAAAGTAGGAATAGGTTACGTTTTGCATGCAATGTTAGTTACTTTACTGTTGTTAAGTGTGGAATTTTGTTAATGTTAACAGTTTATTCGTGTGTAAGTTGTGTTAGGTTTGTCTTTGTACATTATTTTCTTAGTTCATGTAACGATATGTTAGTTTTATTGATGTGGAAACTTTGTTACGTTAGCATACTTTCGCTGCTCTGTATGATAATCGGCCAAGGTTATGATAAATTTTTGCTAAATATTACCATGTTAATGTAATAACATCCAGGATAGAGTTATGCTTGACAAAGTGTGAATAAGTTACGTTTTTTGTATGCTATGTTAGTTACTTTACTGTTGTTAAGTGTGGAACTTTGTTAATGTTAACAGTTTATTCATGTTTAAGGCGTGTCAGGTTTGTCTTTGTACATTATTTTCTTAGTTCATGTAACGATATGTTAGCTTTATTAATGTGAAAACTTTGTTACGTTAGAGTATACTCATTGATCTTTGTATAAAGAACTTGATTTTATGTTATGTTTATCCAAAAATGATACTCGAAATGTGACTTGAATCAATAGATCAAGGATGGACAGGAGGGTGGCGGGATGGTGGTTTGATTTACTGATTTACTGCTTTAGGGTATGTAAAACGTTACAATTTTAGTAAAAAATTTGACTTGAATCAATAGATCAATAGATCAATAGATCAATAGATCAATAGATCAATAGATCAATAGATCAATAGATCACGATTGGACAGGAGGGTGGATGGATGGTGGTTTGATTTACTGATTTACTGCTTTAGGGTATGTAAAACATGACAATTTTAGTAAAAATTTGACTTGAATCAATAGATCAATAGATCAATAGATCAATAGATCAATAGATCAATAGATCACGATTGGACAGGAGGGTGGTTGGATGGTGGTTTGATTT
>JABUQX010043358.1:27500-35000 GCA_015478945.1 Trachelipus rathkii | reverse complement strand
ATTTATCACAACATTGGCTAATTATCATACTGATCAACGAATATACTCTAACGTAATAAAGTTTCCACATCAATAAAGCTAACATAGCGTAACATGAACTAAGAAAATAATGTACAAAGACAAACCTAACACAACTTACACACGAATAGACTGTTAACATTAACAAAGTTTCACATTTAACACCAGTAAAGTACATAACACTTAGTACAAAACGTAACCTATTCACACTTTTTCAAGCATATCTCTAACATATCAATGTTAATTTTACATTAACATCGTAATATTTATCAAAAATGTATCATAACTAATCATCATACAGACAACGAATATATTGCTAACGTAACAAATTTTTACATTATATAGTAATATTTAACAAAAATTTATCATAACTTTACCTAAATATCATAATCCCCAAACAAATAATTGCAAACATAACAAAGTTTTATCCAAACATAACATAAAAATAACAAAGTTTTATCCAAACATAACATAAAAATAAGTTCTTTGAATAAAATTATCATAGTAAAGAATAGTTTACCAAATTTAAAGCAGTAAATCAGTAAATCAGTAAATCAAACCACCCGTCCCCTCCCTGCCCCACCCTATCCACCCGTCCATGACATTTTGATCTATTGATCTAAGGATTCAGGTCACATATAGAGTATCACTTCGGATAAACATAATACAAAAATAAGTTCTTTATATACTAACCAACGAATATATGCTAACGTAACATTGTTTTCACATTAATAAAGCACATAGCATTACCGAACTAAGACATAATGTACAACACAAAACCTTTCGGATCGGATAAACATAGTACAAACATAAGTTCTTTAACAAAGTTCCATACTTAACAACAGTAAAGTACCTAACATAGCGTACATAACGTAACCTATTCACACTTTTTTCAAGCATATCTCTAACATATCAATGTTAATTTTACATTAACACTATTGATTTACGTCGCATTTCGAGTATCATTTTGGATAAACATAGCACAAAAAATGCGTTCTTTATATACTAACCATCGAATATATGCTAACATAACAATGTTTTCACATTAATAAAGCTAACATAGCATCATATGAACTAAGAAAATAATGTACAACGACAAACCTAACACAACTTACGCACGAATAAACTGTTAACATTAACAAAGTTCCACACTTAATACCAGTAAAGTAACTAACATTGCATACAAAACGTAACCTATTCATACTTTTTCAAGCATATCTCTAACATATTAACGTTAATTTTACATTGACACAGTAATATTTAACAAAATTTATCATAACCTTGTCTAATTATCATACAGACCAACGAATAACTGTAAACATAACAAAGTTTTATCCAAACATAACATAAAAATAAGTTCTTTGAATAAAATATCATAGTAAATTGTAATAGTTTACTGATTTTAAAGCAGTAAATCAGTAAATCAGTAAATCAAACCATCAACCCCTCCCCACCCCTCCCACCATGACCTTTTGATCTATTGATCTATTGATCTATTGATTTTCATTTCGGATAAACATAACACAAAAATAAGTTCTTTATATACTAACCATCGAATATATGCTAACGTAACAACGTTTCTTACATTAATAAAGCTAACATAACATAACATGAACTAAGAATATAATGTACAACGACAAACCTAACACACCATACGTACGAATAAACTACTAACATTAACAAACTCCCGCACTTAACAACAGTAAAGTACCTAACACATCGTACAAAACGTAACCTATTCACACTTTTTCAAGCATATCTCTAGCATATCAATGTTAATTTTACATTAACATCGTAATATTTAACAAAATTTAGCATAACCCTGTCTAATCATCATACAGACAACGAATATAATGCTAACGTAACAAATTTTTTACATCAACTTCGTAATATTTAACAAAACTTCATCATAACCACGTCTAAATATCATAATCCAAAACGAATAATTGCAAACATAACAAAGTTTTAACCAAACATAACATAAAAATAACAAAATTTTATCCTGACATAACATAAAAATAAGTTCTTTGAATAAAATATCACAGTAAAGCGTAATAGCTTACTGATTTTAAAGCAGTAAATCAGTAAATCAAACCATCCATTCCTGCAGTCCCCTACCCACCCACCCGCCTATGATCTATTGAACTATTGATTCAAGTCATATTTCTTAATATCATTTTGGATAAACATACTATAAAAATAAGTTCTTTAAATATACTGACTCCATGAATATATGCTACGCAACAAAGTTTTAGTGCATCAATAAAGCTAACAAATATAACCTGAAGGAATATAATGTACAAAATGCAAACCTAACATACCTCGAGGATGATCCGCCAACATCCTGAAAATCCCCTACTTATCAAAGGTAAAGTAGCTAACAGGTCATACAATACTCGATATGTTCCCACTTTTCCCGCATATCAGCAACAGGTAAAGCCGTGTTATCTAACAAAATCCCTTAACAAAGTGACCTATCTATCAAAGATACCAGCATCTTGAACTATGAATTCACACTATCTTCATCAAAGTGTCACTGTTTCCTAAAGTATAACATCACTTGAACTGAAGGAATAAATCGTAGTATGATAGCAAAATTTTCGGCAAACCTATTACTCAACAAAACTTAACCTAGGCTCACGTTTCTAACACATCGTCAGTTAACACAATAATATCTTTACAAAACTCATCATTTCTCTAACAAATCAGTGTTAATTTCACACTGTCATAGTAACATTTAACATAACGTACCTAACTTACGAATAAAGTTTTCATTAACCAAAAGTATCTAAAGCAACACATCACCTCCCGAGAGAAAACCTTAAGGATGCGCCCTTGAAAGGGTGTGAATCCTGAGATGGGGGATCACCCCGAAGGGTGTGCTGGCATTACCCCCTCCGAAGGAGGGGTAAGGCCTAAGTCTTTCATGAGTCAAAAAATATGAATAGGTTACGTTTTTGTATGCAACGCTAGTTACTTTATGGTGTTAAGTGTGGAACTTGTTACCGTTAATATTATGCATAAGTTGTGTTAGGTTTGTCGTTGTACATTATTTTCTTGGGTCATGATATGTTAGCTTTATTAATGAAAACATTGTTACGTTAGCATATATTCGATGGGTTAGTATATAAAGAACTCATTTTGGTGCATTTGAACCTGAATGATACTGAAATGCGACGCAACTAATAGTGCTAATTAAAAAGTACATTGATATGTTAGGAGATAAAAGCTAAAAGTGTGAGGAATAGGTTATGTTTTATACTATGTTAGGTACTTTATCATGGCATGAAACTTTTGTTAAAGCAGTAGTTTATTCGGGGGTATGTGTTAGGTTTTGTCAGGTTATTATATGCTTAGTCTGGTAATGCTATGCTAGTTTACTAATGTGAAAACACAGCATGTTAGCATATATTCGTTAAAGAAGTATATAAAGACCTATTTTTATACCTTATATTATCCGAAATGATACTGATATGATCTGAACCTTGATCAATAGGTATTCAAAGGTCGTTTTATCGGGGTGGATAGGTGGGGCAGGGAGGGACGGGTGATTTGATTTACTGACAACGATCATCGTTTAAATTCAGCAAACCACGCACTTTACTATGACATTTTGTCTGTAAGTAACTTTAACTTTTCGATATCGTTGGATGTAGTAAAACTTTGCTTATTTTTATTTTATGTTTGGATAAAACTTTTTTTTATGTTTGCAATTATTTGTTGGGATTATGATATTTAGGTGAGGTTATTGTTAATTTTTGTTAAATATTACTATGATAATGTAAAAACTTTGTTACGTTAGCAATATATCTGTCTATAAGGATGCCACAGGTTATTACGTAGTCTAAAAAGAGATAAGCTTAAAAATAAAAATTAATATTGATATGTTAGAGATATGCTTGAAAAGTGTGAATAGGTTACGTTTTGTACGAAGTGTTATGTACTTTACTGGTGTTAAATGTGGAACTTTGTTAATGTTAACAGTTTATTCGTGTGTAAGTTGTTAGGTTTGTCTTTGTACATTATTTTCTTAGTTCGTACTATGTTAGCTTATTGATGTGAAAACTTTATTATTAGAGTATATTCGTTGATCATTATGATGATAATTAACCAATGTTATGATAAATTTTTTTTTATTACTTTTTAATATAAATTAACATTGTTATGTTAGAGATATGCTTGAAAAAGTAAGAATAGGTTACGTCTTTGTATGCTATGTTAGTTACTTTACTGTTGTTAAGTATAGAACTTTTGTTAACGTTAACAGTTTATTCATGTTTGCTGTGTGGCTGGTTTGCTGTTGCATTATGGTATTCATAGTTCAGATGATGTTATGTTTTAATAATGAAACCTTTGTTACGTTAGAATATATTCGTTGATCAGTGTATAAATAATTTGTTTTTATGTTATGTTTATCCAAAATGATACTCGAAATGTGACTTAATCAATAGATCAATAGATCAATAGATCAATAGATCAATAGATGAATAGATCAATAGATCAATAGATTAATAGATCATGGGTGGATGGGCAATGTATGGGTGGTTTGATTTACGGATCTGTGATTTACAGATTTACTGTTTTATGGTATGTAAAATATGACCTGAATCAATAGATCAATAGATCAATAGATCAATAGATCAATAGATCAATAGATCAATAGATCATGGCTGAACAGGAGGGTAGGTTGGGAGGTATGATTTACTGATTTAGGGTGTGTAAAACATTACAATTTTAGTAAAAAATATGACTTGAATCAATAGATCAATAGATCAATAGATCAATAGATCACAGAAGGGTGATGAGGGCAGTTTGATTTATTGATTTACTGATTTACTGTTTTAGGCTATGTAAAACGTGACAATTTTAGTAAAAAATATTTGAATCAATAGATCAATAGATCAATAGATCAATAGATCAATAGATCAGTAGATCAATAGATCAAGGGGTGGGGTGGGTGATTTGATTTACTGATTTACTGATTACTGCTTTAGGGTATGTAAAACATACAATTTTACTAAAAAATATGACTTGAATCAATAGATCAATAGATCAAAAGATCAATAGATCACGGAACGGCTGAGACGGGCTGTTTGATTTACTGATTTACTGCTTTAAGGTATGTAAAAACGTAAATTTGTAAGTTATAAACATAAAAAGAATAAGAAATTTTATTTATTTATTTATGTTTTATTTATTTTTTTTTTGATGGTTCTGAAGTCATTATTTTTGAAATCTACAGACCCAATAGCATATATAAAGACACCACTATTGTATCATTACATAGATATTTAAAAACTCAGCACCGCACCGGTGCCAACACCGGTGCAGCTGTCAACTCCTACTCTTCTGAGTCAGACTTCTCCACTCTTTCCTTCTTTATTCATCCTTCATCCTTCTTCCCTTCCTCCTTCGACTTCGTTTGCACTCTGTTTTTCAGTCGGGACCCCCTCAATGGGGGGTCCTAGACACCCTATACGGACTTATAACCATCATATTTGAGATCTATGGGTTCGATAACCTATATAAGTACACCAACATTGTTGTTTTACGAATGTTTATTAACTCGGCACCGCAGCGGCTCCAGAACCGGTGCCGGAGCCAACTATTCAGATTCCAATACCAACTCTTTCTAGAAATCTGAATCCTCCCACCAAATTTCAGCCTTATACGAACATTTCGATTTTTTATAAAGGGGTCCCCTTCGCAGACCTACGGGATGTAACCTGTTCTAATGACGGTACGATCACCATCTAACCCCTCTACGAAATGGATACGATAACTCTAATCTCTATAGATATATCGGAGTCATAGGGTGTGAGCCGGAGCCGCAAGAAAAATGATTCCTTCGGCGATATATAAATATATATATATATATATATATATATATATATATATATATATATATATATATATATATATATATATATATATATATATATATATATATATATATATATATATACAGGGAGTCAGAGTCGGAGTCGGAACGGGCGGAACTGAATCGCCTTTGTTGTCGGAATCGAAACCGAAGTTGAGCGTGGTGCGGTGTGGTGTGATGCAGTGTTGCGGTGCGGTGGTGCGTGCGGTGCGGAGCAAAAGCAGATGGAACAATTGAAGAAGGATCTAGGGTTGAGCGGAAGACGGAGACGGAGACGGTGGCGGTTTGAAACAACCAGAAGTTATTCCTTCGATCACTCGATGTAATAATACACAATAGACACACAATAATAATAATAATAATAATAATAATAATAATAACACAATAATAATAATAATAATAATAATAATAAAATAATACAGACTGACACAGACCATCGGTCTGTGTCTGTGGTCAGTCAACCCAACTTGCTTGTTAGGCCTAATCTCCACCCGCTCGGAAGCCGCAACAAGGGCGTAGCGGCTACGCTCTAAGAGGGGAACCCCCTATATACATCCTAGAGATGCGAAAATTTCGCGTGTATCGAGCTTAACATATACATAGAACATATATATATACCAAGTTTCAGACCGATACCTCTATTCCTTCCTATCGGTGCGTGCTGGTGGCAATCGTTCATCTGTCGCCATCCTACTTGTTTGATAAATGGGCTACTTATTGAAGTGGAAATAGCATTGTTGAAGTAAATTATTACTTTGCATTAGGTGTCACTTTAGAGATTATAACATATAATAAATGTATAATTACAATTTAACATCATAAAATGAATTTATAAGCACATTTGGTTCAAGTAAAGAGTGTAATGCATAACTGATTATGTCTAAAATTGAGTTAGACATGAAAGGCAAGAAGTACTCGAATATTTGGCGGAAAAAAGATTATCTTTGTTTATGTTGAAAGTTTTAATCGTTACAGGAATTATTGCAAAGTTTACAATTACTATTTATTAACTAAATATAAAACGCTCCAATTTATGTGTCCAAAAGTGAAATAGGAAAAGATAGAGTTTCAAGAGGGAAGGGAATATTCAATATGAAAATCTATATAGGAAATAACTAAATCATTCCAGAAAAAAGTACATGAATTGAAGTCAGCTTGGAGAGTATTTAGCATTCTTTGGAATACGATGAGCAAGCACGAATTCCTTTCAAAACTAATGAATTTGGAGCTGTTACTCTAATTCCTTTTCAATAAGACTCAAAGAAACTTGGCGCTGGTTAAGCTCGATGCCTTTCAAACTCAAATAACGTTGGCGATGTTAGAACTCTGAATGCCTTGTCAAAACTCAATAATGAACTTGCGTGTCAAGCTCGAATGCTTTCAAACATCAAATAACTTGCGCAATCCTTTCTTTCCGGTTCTCGCAATATCATTATGTCCTCTTTTTAGATTCTGCTGATATACGTGGTATTATGACATAAATGAAATAACTAAAATTAATTTGATAATTGACCATTGTTTTTTTTACTGGACTGAAAGAAAATGAACTACATACCCCACATGAAGGTGTGAACTTGAATTATTGTAATATAATACTTGGA
>JABUQX010043358.1:17500-22500 GCA_015478945.1 Trachelipus rathkii | reverse complement strand
ATTCACAAAGTAACTCGCTATAGTCCAGTTACTCTTTCGAAATTAACGAAGGCGTTAAAAGTTAACGAAAAAATTTGAAGAATTTTAACTTATAACGGTTAAAAGGACATACATATACGAAGCCTTGTGTACGTATCGTTCTAATGATCGTATTATAAAGCTAATATATATATAATATATATATATATATATATATATTATATAGTATATATATAGCTTCGAGTTATATATGAAAGTGTGACCTATTTGTGTTTGCATAATAAGAGCTTATGCGACCGGGACTAAGGTCGCATTTCATTGTGATAACATTTGAACGAGGTAATAATTTTGCGAATACACTTACTTCGATTTAGTTTGCACTTTGAAGCAGACGAAAATCGCGTCAATCTTAAGCGATAACTAAATGAATAGAACAATGATTGGATAATCTTGCTCACGGGCGAACAGAATTTTCCTCAATTATTTTGTACTTCTTGAATTTATAGGTGCACATATCCTTTACTATACTGTTATTTAGATAATATATATATAATATAACTATATATATATATGTATTACATTTCTATTAATATATATTATAATATATAGTATATATATATATATATTATATATATATATATTAATATATAGTATTATATATTAGATATATAGTATAATATATATATTATACTATATGTTAAAAGTTACTTAACGCCCACAGGGAAACGGGAGCTCGGATAAAAAAAATTTTTTTCAAATATACTCTATGATACATAAATAGATGTTTAGGGGTCGACTGAAAATTTTGTTTCCTGACCTAACTTAACTTAAGCCTAACCTAAACCGTAACTAACCTTATTTCGCCCCCAGAACAAGTAAAAAAAAAAAAAAAAAAAAAATCATTTCAACCCTAGAACATCTATTTTATCATAGATGCTACCTGTGAAAAATTTTTTTTTGATCCGAGCTCCCGTCCCGTGTGGGCGTTAATAACTTTTGGCCATTATATATAATATAATAATACTATATATATGATTATATATATATATATATATATATTATTAATATATATATATATAATATAGTATATATATATAATATATATATACAATATATATGTACTGTTGGGGGGTGAGTCGGGGAGGCAGATGCTCGCAGTGTCTCGTTTTCTTCAGCGACATACTCATTTAAGTATCGAACATGGTTGTGACGGAGTTGCATCGCGGCTTGCCGTGCGGGTCTTTATGGAAAAACAACAATTTCTGTGACACGCACAAAGGCTTTTCGGCGACGGATTCAACAGTTCCCCGTAACGATACCTTTCCTCAGGCCACACAATTCAGGTCCTGGTAGACATTGGCAGTTGAACTGGTAGATACATACGAACAACTACACATGGTCGACGCAGATCCATCAGAACACCAGGAAAATGTGGAGCGGTAAGAGCCACGGGTAGTGCGAGTCGCCTCGATCGTTTGCCACGCATGCTGTTGCTTGGAATATCCGCCCGCATTTGAGAAGGACTCTGCATATGGATTTACATTTCCATCCATATAAAATAATGATGGCTCAGAATGAAGCAAACAGATTATGTAAACCGCTGAGATCTGTGTGCGCAAATGCTTGCACAATCCCTCCCAGCAATTTTCACCTTGTGGGCTGTCAATAGGCAAACTTCCAGCTACTGGCGTCTAAATACCCCGAGTTATCTAGGAAAGCCACTACATATATTTAGAACATTATTTTCAAACCTCTAAGGATTAAAATGGTAGAACTCCCAACCTAAGCAGTATAATAACATGCAATAGTATGAATCCTATTATATTTTTATACTTTTCAAAATTCTCAATCAATATCTGCCGCACCCTATATATATAATATATATATATATATAATATATAATATATTAAATAACAAATATAGTATATATATATTTAATATATATTATAGATTAAATATATATATATAATATATTATATTTATTATACTATATATATATATATATATACAATATAATATATATATATATATAATTATATAATATATATATAGATATAATATAAGATATTATATATATATATATAATATAGATATATATATAAATATACTAATATATATATATTATATATATATATAGATATATATTATATATATATATATATATATTATAATATATATAATATATATATTAATTATCATATATATATATATAATATATATATATACTATATTAATTATATATATCTTGAATATATTTAAAATATAAATAAAGATATAATATTATAATATATATATTTATATATATATTATATTATATATATATATATAAAGATTCCAACATAATTCCAATTATTTTAAGATTCCAACATAAGACAGTGTTATCAAAAATTTCAGACGCTTCCTGTATATGATGATTACTTTTTGAGACTTAGAATTTATATTAGAAAATGTGGAATTACGCTGTTTATGCAATGTTCTTAGTTAAATATATTTATTTTCCCAAATATACTTAGAATGATTCAATACTGGCTTTCCATCATAGGTGGGAGCGCAGTTACCCACTATAACAGCCGCTAATTAAAGGTAAGTGATACTTTTATTCTTTAATTTTAATTATTTCCAATTTTAATTCAAATTGGAAAGATTAATTTAAAGTTGACTTGAGGAGTTTGATTTTAAATATTTTAATTGTTAAGAATTTTGTTTATTGTTTCATAAATAAAAAAATAAAATCATCCAAAAGGGAATACTGGTTCTCTTCTAAGTTATCCTTGATTTAGTGAGTGATTCATCTTAAAATTAGTTAGATAATTTTTCCGTAGCATTTTGTAATTTATTATAAGTATATGAAACTCATTTTTTAAGCTTTTCTGGGCGCTTAATTCTTTAAGTAGCAATGGAATTGATTAATTATATTTTCTCGTAAAAATAGTTTTAATCAAAATAGCTTTTAAATTTGTAGAATGAAATTATTGAAAATTTGCTTATCCAGTAAAGCTGGGTTTTATTTTAAATTATTTTTAAAAATATGTCAGCAATAACATTTTAACAAAGAGTTCACCGCTTTTGTAGCAAATTGAAAATCTCTTTTATATCTTGAAATTAATGTTCTTAAAGAGGACAACAAATTATAAAATAATATTTATATAAAATCAATATTTTTATTATGTATCAAAGTTCAACACTCTTATTACACATATATATTTCTAAAACAAATAATATAATCCTAATTATTAACTTGCTAACCTGCAATTATGATATATGGCAACTCTCTACGCTTCCCAAGAGATAAAAAACTCACATTTCTAAGTCCAGCCCTAACTCTTGGTTCAGTAAAAAAACAATGGTCAATTATAAAGCTATTTTTGGAATTATTTCATTCATTCACATACCAAATATAAGCAGAATCTTAAAAGAGGACATAATTGATATTGCGAGAACTTTTGCTTACATAAGTCATTAAGAGGAAAGAAAAGTTTGCCAAGTTCATTTGAGTTTTTAAAGGCATTCGAGCTTGACCAGCGCCAAGTTCATTTGAGTTTAGAAACACATTTGAGCTTGACCAGCGCCAAATTCATTTGAATTTTGAAACTCACTTGAGCTTGACCAGCCCCAGGTTCATTTGAGTTTTGAGCGTCATTCGAAGTTGACCAGCGCCAAGTTCATTTGAGTTTTGAAAGGCATTCGAGCTTGAACAGCTCCAAGTTCATTCGAGTTTTTGCCTTGGGTTTTGATTGTTACTATATATATATATATATATAGTATATATATAATATATTTATATTATAATATTATAATAATTATATAAATATAAATATATTATATATTATATATATATTATATATATTATATATATTTATTATATATATATATATATATAATACTATATAGGTGGGAAATTAACGCGTTAAAGCGTTAATCCGTTAATTAACTCGTTCATTTTTTCGTTAACTTTTAACTCTTTCGTAATTTCGAAAAGAAGTAGCGGACTATTAACGAGTTACATTTGTGAATTAACTTTAACGAGTTTAAATTTTCCCCTACATCCGTTAACCGATACCTAATTTACGAGTTTATAAAATATTTTCTTATCAGATTTTAAAATTGTGATTAGATTACGATTTCGATAACATAAACGTTTTTTTCCAAATTTTCCTAAACGCTCCTCTCAATGGCTCAAAATATGTGTTTATTCTTACACGGTTTTATTCCCGTTTAGTAATGTTAACATGTTTTTCTTATGCTTTATTCTCATCTTATTGGTTCGCTGAAGGAAAAAAAGATAAGTGACTGTTGCCCGCTTCAAGCAAGTCATTAACTTTCTTGTCGTTCGTTACTTGAACTTGTTTTTTTGTGACTAGTGAAAAACTATAAGAAGTAGGCCTAATAAGTGTTCTAATTTATAAAAAATATACATATTTGTATATTTTAACATGTTTTTCTTTGCTGTATTCTATGTTTCTTCATTGGTTCGCTGACAGGAAAAAAAGGATGTGACTGTTCCCGTCAATGGTCATTTAACTTTTTTCTTCGTTACTTTCAATTGCTTCTTTTGTTACTAGCGAAAAATATAGAGGATTAGCCTAATAAGTGTTGTAATTATAAAAAAAATATAACATTATTTGTATTAAAAACTGTAAGGGTATATATAATATATATATTATTTATATATATTATTATACTTATATATATATATATATATATATATTGATTATTATATATATTATATATACTATAGTATATTATTTTTCATTAAAAATAATATTGAATATCTGCAATCATAATAAAGAAAATTAACAATTATTATTACTATTCCTTTATTATTATTACGGTTAACCTTAACGATTAACGTTAACTTCCGTTACATTCTTTACGATAACCGCATTTAAGATTAACGCCGTTATTTTTTCTTAATGATTAAGGCATTAACCGGCGTTAACTTTTTCATTAACGGTGCCATCTTTTTGATTATATATATTTATATATATATATATAGATATAATATATATATAATATATATA
>JABUQX010043358.1:0-10000 GCA_015478945.1 Trachelipus rathkii | reverse complement strand
ATAATAATAATATAATAATAATAATAATAATAAGATATAATAATAATTATAAATAATATAATAATATAATAATAATAATAATAATAATAATATAATAATAATAATAATAATAATAATAATAATAATAATAATAATAATAATAATAATAATAATAATAATAATAATAATAATAATAATAATAATAATAATAATAACAAATAATAATAAATAATTAATAATAATAATATAAAATATATAATAATAATCTAAGGCAGCGGTCTCCAAACTTTTTTGATCGCGTACCCCTAAGACGAAAAATAATTATAAGTTGTACCCCCTATTATAGGCCTATAATCAGGTTGGGGATTTTTTTGATTTTTTAGAAAAAAATCAATTTTTGATTTTTTTGATTGTTTATTTTTGATTTTGTTGAAATTCTCCTAAAAAATATATTATATACCAAATCCGATTCTACAAAAATATAGATTATATAATTTAGATTTCCTTCATTTTTATGGAGATTCAATATATATATATATATTATATAATAATATATATATATATAATATATACTATTATATATATAATATATATAATGGCTATTTATAAGTGGTGAATGCCATGAGCGAACAGGTCACTATTCAAATGTATCGTTACCTAATAATTATAGAGGTAAATACATTAATTTTGGGTAAAACTAACTAACCTAACCAAACCTAACTTAACCTAACCTAACTTAACCATAACCTACCAAACTTAACTAAATTAACTAACCTAATATTAACGAGTCAACCACTAATAATCGTCCAATTTTATTATTATTATATATATATATATATATATATATATATATATATATATATATATATATATATATATATTATATATATATATAATATATATATATATATAATATATATTTATATATATATATATAATATATATATACTATTATATATATGATATATAAAAATATATATATATATTATATTAATATTATAGATATATATATATAATATAATATATATATTATATATTTATATAAAGAGACAGTAGAAGACGCAGAATCCAATCTAGAGTGTTCCATTCAACCCATAAAAATTTAAGAATTAAGAATAATTTTTAATAATAATAAGTAATATGAATAGTAATTATAATTAAAAAGCCGCATGGGCCTACCTAACTGTCCCAGCAACCATACAATAAATTAATAATTAAGAATAATTATTAAAAAGCCGCATTGGCCCTTCGAGAATGTCCAAAAGTCAAATAGATTAAATATAAATAAGACATAATAATTCAAAAGTCGCAAGGCTATCTAGACATGTCCCAGTCAAACCAAAATATAATAATAAGAATAATAATAGAAATGATGAACCCCTCTAGAAGCCCAGTTAACCATAATACATAAGAACAATCTTAAGAACCGACATGGTCCTATTTAGACAGTCCAGTCAACAATAAAAATTAATACATTAAAGAAGCCGCATTAATAATTAAGAAACCACATTGGCCCCTCTAGAATGTCCCAGTCAACCATAATAAATATATAAATCAAAGAATAATACGAAGCCGCATGGGCCTATCTAGATTCTAGACTGTCCCAGTCAAACCAATAAGAATAAATATTAATTAATAATTCATAAAATAATAACTAAGCGAAACCGCATTTGAGGACCTCTAGAAGTCCCAGTCAACTTCATAATAAATAAGAAATAATACTTAAAAGCCATGTCCTTTTTGGACTGTCCCAGTCAACAATAAAAATTAATATTAAGAAGCCGCATTGGCCCCCCTAGATGCCCAGTCAAACTTCTAATAATATCAAATAATACAATAAGAATAACTATAAGAGAGCCGCCATGGCCTATCTAGACGTGCGCCAGTCAACCAATAAATAATAATAATAAAAATAATAATTAAGAGCCGATTGAATTCCCTCAATAGAATGGTCCCAATCCAAACTCATAATAAATAAGATATAATACTTGGGAAGCCGCAGTCCTTTTAGGACTGTCCCATCAACCATAAAATTATAATATGAAGCTGCATTGGCCCCTCTAGAATTCCCAGTCCAACGAATAATAAATAATTAAATAAGAATAATATTTAAAAAGCCGCATAGGCCCTATCTTGACAACTTCACGCCTATTCTTATCCTCAAAGCCAAAAAATCTACCTCCTCGTTGCTTTACGTTGCCCCCTCTTCAGCATTATCTATGTCTTTTTTAATAAGGTGCTAAAATTTAGCACACAATATCAAATACTGGCCTGAGAATATCTATGTATACGACACTTATACAAAAACAATATATTAATTAGTCTGCATCTGGCATTAAATTTTCAATTTTAACCCTAGGCCCTAGCTCTGGGTTCACCTATAGTCTATGACACTTTGAAACAGCAACACTAAAGAATGTTACAGGCTTACGGGTTACAATGCCAATAGTTTGTTGAAATTAAAAAAAGATATATTAATTTTAATATATTATAGTTTTATTTAATTTTTATTTCTATTTTAAGTTTAAATCGCTTAAATATACAAAAAAATAAAAATAATAAAAAGAAATATTAAAAATAAAAACATCCAAAAAGATCAATAAAATCAAAAATTCATATTTATTTATAAAAATCAAGTAAAAAAATACAATTGATTTTTTTAATGATTTTCTTATCGTGCCATCCCTGCCTATAATATAAGATATAATATAATATATAATATAATATAATATAAGTATAATATAATATAATATATATAATATAATATATTTATAATATAATAAATATAATATTAAATACAATATAATATAATATAATATAATATAATATAATATAATATAATATAATATAATATAATATAATATAATATAATATAATATAATATAATATAATATAATATATAATAAAAAAGACTACGGCGAACATTGAGAGAACCTCACACTCAACGTGATACACGATCACACCACTCGCAAGTGATCGTGAGCCTACTTCTTTGGCATACCCCCAAGTATCACTTTGCGTACCCCCCGGGGTACGCATACCCCACTTTGGAGACCACTGGCTCCCAGGGGTTGAGTTCCGAGAGACAGCGTGGCATCAAGTGGCAGGCGTGACATTTTGAACCCCTAATGTAAATAAGACATTGATGTGTAACACCATTGCATGTATTATGCATGCAATAAAAACTTTATAGTATCAATGTTGTTTCGGTATGTCTGTTACATCTGTAGTGGAAGTACTTGCCATATATTCCCTCTACCGTACATTCAAGACCTATGTGCGTTTAACGAATATTTTCACAATCACTGTGTTTCATAATATCACAGTTTGCTGGTATACTTAGTATCACCCTATTATATATAATATATATATATACTAAAATATAAAATAATGTATAAAAATATATATATTATATATATATAATATATATATATATATTATTATATATATATATATAATATATATATAATATATATATATATATATATATATATATATATATAGTAAATATATATATATAATATATATATATATTCATGATATACATATATATATATATATATATATACTTTACTGTATATATATGTCGTAATTTATTTTAAATTACTTCATTTGCCACTTGTGGCCAGTTTTCCTTTTGGTTTTTGATGACTGGATTCGCGAGTGGTTGATTTGCGATCGTGATCAAGGGAATTGTGAATGCATTAGTCATCGTTATTTCCTTTTAAAATTTTGTAAATAATAATCCTAATGATCACTTTTATATAAAAACTAAAATTTATTAATAAAAACTTGCTCTGAGAGTCGGTGCAATTTTGCACCGAGAAATTTCAGATTTCAATACCGTACTTTGATAAAGGCTCATAAAAGTAAAGTATCCCTTATAATTGGGCTACGCCCTTGGAATTCACAATATTGATTCATTTAATAATAAATAGTAAAAGTCCCAAGTTTGGGACCCCTGGGATACCTGTAACCCCAAAAATGGGGTTAGGGGCTGGAGACACCCCCCATATCATTTTTTGTTAAAAATTTCACCGGATTCTTCTTATTCATGTCAAAACCTATTATTGTACCAATTTTCAGAAAAAAGAATGTATATTCAAATGTTACTAATATATATATATATATATATATTATATAAGTATATATATATATATATATATATATATATATATATATATATATATATATATATATATATATATATATATAAGTATATATATATATATAAATAACCTCCTCCTTCCACAAAATTGAGAAAAATGAAACTGATACAAAAAAACCGGTTTACATTTAAATTCCTTTTGACAACGTTTTGAAATTTCAAACTTCCTTTAATTATACAAAAGAGATAGAACTACATTTTGATTAAATTTTATATTGTTCAAAGTAATATTTTAATAATTATAAACATTTCAAGTCACCTGAAAAAAATAGGCTTTGAAACTGGTGAAATGTCACACTTAGAAATTTTTCTCTTCCCCCTAGCCACTTCGGTTCCTCATAAATGTCAGGCTTGATTTATAGGTCAAAATGGTCTTAAGACATTCCTTTTTTTACTTGTATAAATGTCATTGACCTTTTCGAAATGAAAGGTCAAGTTTTTTTAGGTAAAAAAAAAACCTATTTTTCTATATTGAAATTGTGACATATTTTAGCTCAAAGTTATCCGAGAGAAATAAAATTTATACCAAATTAATCAGAAAAGAACACTGGTTCTTTTGATTATTGTTAAAATTGGTAATTATCATGAATTACAAAATTACAATTATTAAGTAATTTCTATGGAAGTAAAAATCACGAGTTAACAACATGTGATTGTTGCCAAACGTTTCTTTTGTAAACTTCTAATGATTTTTACAATAAATCTAAATTAGTTTATTCAATAAATTTATTTATTTAGTATATAGTTTGAAATTTGCTATTTTTTGATATCAAATTCGTAATTGTAACATCATTAATTCAAAGTGATGTTTATTGGATTAATCACTTACCGTCAACCCATCAGCGTCTTTCTCCGTGGACTATAAAAGTGACGAGAGCGACCGAGTGAGGCCTTATTCTTAATTACTGCACGCTCAGTAGACTCTGTCCCATATTTTGTATTTCCGAGTCGAAAGAAATTCTACGAGATCATTTTCAATGCAGTATCGAGTAGCTTAACATCTTTCATCGAGGCCTATCCTTAAGACGGGTCTCTACCTTTCATATTTTAGAGGTTCCGCGCCATTTTGGAGGCGTCTTACCGATGTTTAGGTCAGGGCTGTTTGATCCTTTTTTTTTATAAATCAACAGCAGAACCATTGAAATTTTCCTTCCGTTAAACAGTGATCTTAGAATTTGTATAGGTATGTCATTCATAAAGCCTTCCTGGACAAACTGATAGGACCCCACTAATGGCTATTAGCCCCCCTTCTCTCCTTACAGATATGTTAGAAAAAAAGGCAAAAGTTTTTTGATTCGTATATATATTAATTTTTGATAAGTGTTTTGATGTTGTATAACAAATCAGTCTCTTCTTGTTGAGTTGTTCCAGTCAGAATAATTCAACTTGAACAGTGGACCCACGAGTTGTTATACAATATTGATACATTTCTTATAGAATAGTTCTCAAGGTTGAATTAAATTCGATTGGCCCACGTTTTTTTAGTCATTCGGTTTTCATCACTGAATATTAAAAATCCGCGTCAATCATCTTTCAACCTACCTTTTTTATTTCGTCTAAATTTAGGGTCCAGTTTTATTGATAGGTGAAAGAAATCTTCGAGGTTTTATCTATTCTTTTATTCTCCCTCTTTTTTCGGTGAAACTTAAAAGTATGATATTTACACACACCCTTTTTTTTTTCAACGTGATGTACACTGATTTTTGTTTATTTTTTTATACGCAAACTATAAAATCGCACTCAAAAAGTAAGCAAAAAAAAAGCTAAAGGGAAAAATTGAAAAAGTAAAAGATTTTGGGAAAAATTTAATATAGAGTGAATAAAAGTAAACAAAAACGTAGAAATTGAAAGAGTAAAATTCATCGTAAAAATGTCATTGTAATATTCCCCATTTAAATATTGTAATTGGAAATCACTCCTTATATATATATATATATATTTGTTAGAAAATATACATAAACCCATAAATATTTATCAGAAAATAATAGAAAATTAAAAAATAAAAAGTGTCACGCGGCTTCAATGTCACGCGGCTTCAAGGTCACGCGACTTCAATGTCACGCGCGAACTTCAATGTCACGACGACTTCAATGTCACGCTTTCTTAATGTCACGCGCTCTTAATGTCACGCGGTCTCAGAAATACATCACGAATGTGAACAGGTCGGAATTGTAATTTACGATTGTGTTCACTTCAAATATTGAAATTTAATATTTGCAGAGTATAAATTATAATTTTTATAATTACCAACCATCAGTTGATGGTTCCCATGTATATATATATATATATACATCCCTAAAAATTTGTCGTGAAATAATAAAATTAATTAGGTAAAACATAGCGAGTTTTTTGGAACTTGTGTGACATTTTGCGCTGTCAAAAGTTTCCGTGCATGATAAACTGTAATTATAGTGGTTTTGGTAATCTTAGTATTCCTGGTGGTGGAGCAAATATTAGAAATCCCCAGACAGAGGCTTCACCCCTGTCTAAGTAGTAATAAATAGTGTCCATAAGTAAACATTTGCTTCTTGGATTCTTCATTGCATATTCCGCTCTCTGTACTAGAGCGTGGAAACGCAATAAGAACCAAAATAAGTTATACATTGAAGACGGTCATTCTATTGAGACACCTTTGTGTTTTCAAAGAAGACTATTCCCAATACTAATATTGTTGGAATTTACTATAATTACTATTAATAATAATATTATTATTTTATATTTATTATATTATTGATTATTATATTATTATATTGTAGCTAGTTAAACTTTTTCTATTATTTTATTTTATTATTATTATTATTATTATATTATTATTATTATTATATTATATTATATTATATATGCTTTCGTAGTACTAGTTATAGAAAGTCTTAGTAGTATACTTTATTGTTAAACGTATCACAACAAGTATGTTTATATTATTTTTCATATCTTTATATATAACAGACAGTTTTTTCATCTCTGTCCACTTCCGAAACAATAGTAGTATTTTTCAACTTCGAAAAACATTATACTACATTCTTGTTCATAACGGTTTAGTTCTACACATATCGAAATTCAGAAAATACTACGTAATAAAAATTATAATCTCAAACATCGAAGCGACTTACTTTTAAAAATAAACTCAGTAAATTTTCAATAAAACATCATTGAAAATACAATTTCGATTTAAATTTAATAAACAACAAAACTTTTTCGTCCCAAAAATCATCATAAAATAAAACTCGGTTCTTTTATGGATTCGGTCTATATAGCAGTATATTACAGCAGTCAATAATTATTTTCATTCCCTTGTGATAATATATAGTAATTCCTTCTGTCCACCACGAGACCACGCCGTATAATATTATATATTACAATTTATATTCCACTATTCCATTGAGCTACTTCTCAAACTAATCACGGAAAGTTGGTACCGCGCCAGAGATTTGTTTGGAAGCAGGAAGAAAAATGTAGATTGGTGATCTGGTCTTCATTTTAGGCCCAGCTACCTGGGCTGGAGTCAACTAATCCCCCACATTTTAAGAAGTGGCGCCAAGTTACTTTAACTCCACGCCCCATTTAGAAAACATTTAAGTTGCGCCACTTTTAAAGTGGCGCCTCAACTGTAACTTTAACTCCCCCCCATTAGAACATCTAATTCTTGCGCCACATTTTAAGTGGCGCCCAACGTGCTTTAATTCACGCCCCCATTTCAAAACATTTAATTTGCGCCACATTTTAAGTGGCGCCCAACGTGGTTTAACTCACGCCCCCATTTAGAAAAACTATTTTAAATTTGCGCCACACTTTTAAGTGCGCCCAATACTTTAACTCACGCCCCCATTTAGAAACATTTAATTTGCGCCACATTTTAAGTGGCGCCCAACGTGCTTTAACTCACGCCCCCATTTAGAAACATTTAATTTGCGCCACATTTTATGTAGCGCCCATCGTGTTCAAACCACCTCTTCATTTAAAATTTAATTTTTTTTGAATCCTTTTGTGCCATTTAAGAGCGCCCTAATATATTTTTATTGTTTGACCTCGTGTCACTTAATATTATTCCCCTTTAATATATTTTCCCCTCTGTAGGGGCTTTTATTTTTATTTTTTTTTGTGTGGGAGCTTACAAGAGACATAGTCTCCAGTTTTTCACATCCAAATTTCAATTAGAATTTATAAAACTAAAACAAATAGCCATTACGGTTATTTACTTTCAAAATATTTTAGAAAAAATATTTTTTAAATTACATTATATATATATATATATAAATAATAAAACTTTTTTTTTATATATATTCAAATAAAATATTTTCATTCAATTGAAAGTCTTTGGACTTCATTTTTCTTTTTCTTTTGTGGTATATAGAAAAATATACACCTTGTAAACATTTAATTTTAAGTCTCATTATTATATAAAATTTGTTTGTGTAATATAAACACAATTACTTAATATTAAGTTAGTTTTAAATATTTCTAATAACATTAATATTCATAAAATTATTTATATATATATATATATTTTTCGTTCAAACCTTACACAGGTATTTATATCACAACGAGTGATCCGATATATATACATATTTTCTTATAAAAATAATATAGTTTATAATTTGAATATTTTAGTGTCACAAGACACTCTTTTCATGTATAAAATTTTTTATACGATACCGTACACAGTTTTTGAATTTGTACATCTGAGACCTAGTCATTGATACAACATTTTGTTGAACAAGTATATAAACATTTGGCCTGTAAACATTTTAATATGTGATTACTCTTTTGTGTCTCAAGACACATTCTTTTTGTATTAATTGTACAATATTTTCTTGTACAATCTATATTGTACTTGTATTACAAATCAACATTTAATCTGATAAATTTAAATATTTTAATATTTTAGTGTCTTAAGACACATTTTTTCTCTTTATATATTTTTAAATATTTGATTAAAAATGGCCTCCCCCATGTCTGATTTGTCAGATAGTGACCTTAAACTATACGAAGCATTTAAAAAATCGCGCAAATTGTTACGTTCTCATGTCACAAAGACAGTTAACGAAACTAATACCCAATTAATGGTTGCCAACCCCGATATTCCCAAATTGAATTCTCTTATAAAAAGGTTAGAAAGTTTAGACATTAAATTAACAGAAGTTAATGATAACATCGCAAATTTCCTTGACGAGGAAAATCTTTTGATTGACGGTAACATTACGTACGAAAGACATGCTTCTATATTTGATTCCATTAGCGCCATTGAACATAAAATTAAAGAACTTACTAAACCACCTTCGCGACCAGCTTCGCGTCCTACATCACCGATTGCCCCGGCTACCCCTAGAGAGCCGGAAGCATTTAAACGCCCCATTAAAAAATTACCTACTTTTAGTGGCAATATTTTAGATTATGCCTCTTTCATTGAATCATTTGATAACTATGTCGGAGGTCAGAATTACTCTGACCTTAGTAAACTTGATTTATTGTTGGATTGCCTTCAAGGCACAGCAAAACAGATGGTATCTGGCTATGCCATCATCGGTGATAATTATAAAATTATTCGAGGTCTTCTTAAGAAGGATTTCGATAGCCCCGCAAAGGTCAAGGAGACCTTAATATTAAAATTAACTACATTAACCCCACCAAAGTATGAATACTCTGATCTGTATGCTTTTAAAGCCGATGTACATTGCTATGTAGAGTCTTTAAAAGTCAAGGGCTTGACCGTCAATGACATTACTGGCTCTACTATCTTGGGTGTTTTACTGGCTCAAAAATTGCCTTCACAAATTAAAGAAAAGGTTAAATGGGAACATGTCGGTAAAGATTGGACCCTTGATTTCCTTTTTGATATGTTAAACCAGGCCCTAT
>JABUQX010043357.1:0-22604 GCA_015478945.1 Trachelipus rathkii | reverse complement strand
ATCTACCCGATATATATACCATCTTTCGCACCTGTCAGTTTGGACCAGCATCTTCATTCTTCTGGCCCAGAAACTCTTGATCTTAGGCTTTCTAGTAAACTATTTCTCGGCGCAGGGTTTCGACGCTAGCTCTTGAGTGATACACTCAGGTAGGTTTCACCCTTTCAGTGGAACTAGCATCGTCTTCATTTGGGCTCGAAAACTCGTTCCCCAGAGCCTTCCAGAATATCATGTTGTCTGGCGCACAAGATTCCATGCTTGTCCAGGAGTTCTACAAGCAGAAAAGTGAAGGGCCGGTTGCTAGCCCTGTCGCCCTATATAATATATTATAACATATAGAGGTTTCCTGCTCTTAGTAGCAGAGCGAAGAGTTCTATGATCCGATGTGTCGCAATATCAAAGCTCCTCTGGCCAGATTAATTTAGTTGCAAAGGAAATAATCCAAAATTTAATTTCTTTAATTTTAAATTATCCAAAGAGATTTAAGCCGCGAAATATTCGTGCTCTTCATTTATTTTTCAGATAATTATGATATTTTTATATACGTATAAATAAATAAAAAGAATCTGCTTGAAAATTTTTGCTGCTACTCCAACAAATTTTATAAAATACAATATATTTTTCTTCTTTCTATAAAATTTAAAAACAGACATATTAGATTTAGTAAAATTCTTTGTCACAATAATCTGGCCAGATCCTCATTCCAAAAACCTTCTCATCTTGAATTCTGAAAGCTATTCAAGACTTTAGTTAGTTCTTCTTGCAGCCTTCAGTCTTCAGTTTTCTTCTATGTTGTTCTCCAGTTCTTCTCTCCTTTTTTCCCCTCTATTTTTAATCCGTTCCATCTTCGACAACAGTCAGATCATATATATAGATTATATATATATATATATTATATAGATATATATATATTTGATCCACACATCACACATATATATATATATATATATATATATATATATATATATAAGATATATATATATATATATATATATATATATATATATATATATATATATATAGTATGTTAAATATGGATGAAAAGGGAACGGATGATGCAGAGTGTAGTAGGAAAGTTGTGAATGGCAGGAAGGTGACTGGTGCAATTAAATCGTTGGTGGATGTAAAGGGACCAAGTCTTGAATGCGCTAGGGTCTTACATGAGGGTATGTTGTTACCTGTGTAATGTAGTAGTAGGTGAGACTATGTTCGAATAAGGGTATTAGATCTAAAGTACACATTGTTCAAGATGGACCAATCTTAGGGTGAGTAGGTGTGAGAAAGAATTGATAAAATGAGAATAAACGTATATCAGAGTTTGTGTTGGTTTAGAAGAAAGGGGTAAATGAAGTATGTTGAAATGGTTTGGTCATAAGAAAAGGATGAATGATAGTCGGTTGGTTAGCGGATTTATAGTGGTGAGTGTTGCTGGGAATCAAACGGCGGGAGACCGACAAAAAGTGATTGGAGTCAGGGAAGATGCCTGAGGAGAAAATGTGAGTTTGGCAGAGGCGAGAAGAAAGTGCTAATAGGAGTGAATGGCGGAGTTTTGTGAGGGGGTATGTTTGTGGCTCACCTGGGCCAAGGGATGAACTCCACATTGACGAGATGTCATAGTGATGGTCCGTGGCGGTCTCCGTGAAGCTCTAGGGTGGATTTTTCTGACCGACGAGTTCTTACCTAAAAGGTATAAGGGGCGGTAAGGCTAGGCTTTCTTTTCGACTTGTCATATTCTTCTATTTTACTTTTCTGTTTCCGGTGCATGTCACGCACCTTACTGATGATATATTAAAAATCCTGAATTTTCTACAGTGTGCCTTACTACATTTCTTTTTTAATAAGGTGATTATATACATATTAATGTACTTTTTTTCAGTATGCTCCCATTTACCCGGATTTTACCATAGTAAACCCAAACCTGGGTTTGGTGCGGCACTCCTTGGGGAAGGATATTCCAGTGCAACCGCCTTGGTTATAGGTACAACTACTTAACTATTGGTAGCCAAACTTACTAGCTTTCCCAGAGCCTCAGATTTTGGCGAACAATGTTCAAAGTTTAAATAATATAAATTTAAATACATTACTTAATTACTTTAATCCTGTTATGTCATTATTATCAATAACCTGAACAATAGCATACCATTACCTTTAAAGTTCACCAATTAGGGAAATGCATTCATTCAGCATTGGAATTGGACAATGTCTGATTACCAAATTATGTTTAATTTGGTAAATTTTACAACCGTCACTTAACTTAGGTTCATTTTCAAAATCAGAGGGTATAAAATTTATTACCATAGTTTTCATCATCATAAATGTTATCTGTCATTATAAATCAAATTTCAACAGGGTAAAAATTCTAATAGTTAAAAAAAAAAACAACACTGACGATGAGGTTATCACTGATAGAATGATAGAACACAGATTTTAGCGTCATAGCGAAGCTTAGCAGAAACGCGTCCACATCAAACGAGCTCTCGTCACATAAATCTGGACGACCAAGCACGACAACATCTGAGAACGATGTGGAATTGGTACGAGCTGTGATAGCAAAATATCGCCGTTTAAGCGTTCGGATGATTGTTGAGGAAACGTGCATTGATAAAACCATAAATTTCGGTGCACAGAATTCTAATAGCCAATCTGCACATGCGGAAGATTTGTACAAAGCTGGTGCCCAAACACTTGACATGGGAGCAAAAAAGGAACAGGTTGTGAATATTTCAGGATGTAATGGAACCAGGGTGGGCACCCAAAAAACCCATTTAATTTTTTTAACACTTTTTAGAAAAATTTTTAATATAAAGACACTTAAAGGAAAAAAATTTAATATATTCAAAACAAAAGATAGGTAATTCTTTCATTTTTAGCATCTTACTTCCATTGTCAGTGCATAAAGCAAAAACTTATAATGAACAACAATAGTTACCCAGTGTGTAGAATTGAAATTTAATTTAGATAGTATCATAGTGATGTATACGTCTTTAATTTTAATATTTTATACCCATGGAAAAAAAAAATTGAAAATTTACTTACATCTTTGTTATATTTCTCCTTTGCTACATTGATTGCATCCTTTGCAAGTTGAGCACAGTATTCTGCACTTTTCTTTTCACTTCCGGGATCAATTGCAGATAAAAGATAAGCTTCTTTCCCATTGTGAACACTACGAGCAATTACAGGGTCATTTGTTACTGAACTTCATCCATCTTGTTAAAGAGTCACAGCTTTGGTTCTTTCATCTTATTTTAATGAATTCATTGCTTCCTCGTTTACTTTAGAGAGCAAAGTAGATCCTATAACTTTGCAGTTTGGTGGCTCATATCCAGGCCGTAATGCTTTTATCATCTCCTTAAATTCTCAGTTATCTGCAGTTCTAAATGGTATGTTTGCAGAGAAGTAAAATTTTGCCACTTTTAAATCAAGCTCCTCTTTTTCTTCAGGTGTTGATACAAAATTACAAATGAAGGTGACTTTATTTGCTTTTTATTTTTATTTGGTGTGGAGATTATAGGTTCACACCTTTTCTTTGAGGTTGGAGGCACAAATTTCTGTAATTCTGTAGTACTTAATATATTTTTCTCTCAATTCTCTCAACTTTTCTATATCTATCTATCGCGATCCATAGTGGCAGTGCACATTTACGATGATTAGCGGAAGCTACTTGCGTGTATAGGATACTCAATACTCGTGACTTCTCGCAATGACGAACTTGTTTGGTCTCTTGTGTATACATACTTTCTAGATGATCCCTGGCCCTTTCCTCAATCTTTTTTTTAATATTTGTTTTTCACTTGCAACCTACTAACTTACGCAATCAAATACTTAGTGGTGTGCATAGTACATCTAATTCTGTTGGCCACTCATTCTTCTCTTTCGTGCGTCTGCAAGTAAAAGCTTTCCCCTCTTCTCCCTCCCACGATCATGTTGTACGTAATGCATACAGTCGGATCTCAGATATTTTTTACTTTTTCTTTAGTTGAGTTTTCATATTGTTTCTTATTTATATACAACTTATTTATTTTTCATGTTATTATTAATTAATACCTAGGTGTATGATCTCTGATAATACTATAGAAAGAATATATTCATCAAATTCATGTTTTAGTGTATGTCTAATAGTTGTTATATATTTTTGAAAAGCTCCTACAATCTTGAATAAATTTAAAATCGCTAAATATTAAATTCCCCAAACTCAACACATGAGATAGACTCACTGGGCTCTGGGCTTTTTAGTTGCGCCTCCTCAGCCCTAGAATGGAGCACGAGCTCAGTCATCTAATTGATGTGGAGCCCAGTGTTTACACTGACTACTAGTCATATAGATTAGACACAAGTGCATGATAAGGCATGCCGGTTGTGGAATGTCAATCCTAGAGACAAAAACGGTACATCGCTCGGAGAGCGTCTAAGTGTCACACAGACAAATTACACTAGCATTCCCCTATCACTCTCAGTGGTTGATGGGAGGATGCACTAGATAGTCTAACGCCTGATCATTTGGTTAGATTCTTGAACCTTGCATGGTATTCCTATTCCTAAGAAATTGGTACCTGATAAGAGTAACTGAAAATTTTTCCCTTTTATTTTTTTCTGTAACCAAAGCTACGAGTTCTCTTCACTCGTTCATTGTTCGTCACACAAATGATAATGTTTTTAATTTCTTCCATGAATGACAGGTTTATATCTTCACTCGGCGGTCGTTGTGTATTTCTGGAAATGGACATTTACACAATATCTATCTTCATCACTAGTTCTGACCGCGTTCCAACGAGTCCCATCGATTACTGACAATCTCGTAGTGCGCACTCTCCTGATGTTTCACCACTTACAAAGGACCAGCTAACATGTTGTCACACTTCATCTACCACATCAGACGAGGTTTACTGACATAAGTAAGATATAGAACTATCTCCACACTTTCTTACACTCAATCCTCTAGTTACAGCCAGACAATATTCTATTCCGTGTGACTCCGTCTTTCTCTTCCCAAGCGTAAAATCTAGAGGCTCTCGCCAAGTCATTGTGTCACCTCGATTTGTGTACAACCTGGGGAATAACCTATGATAGGGTCTGATCGACGCTGAACACATTCGCATCACCAGCTCTCAGATTATGTCCAATTTCCAAATATACTTTGCTCTGGTGCTATACATCAATACGATATTCGATTTCCATGGTGTTCAGTCCGACTGTGTCAGACCTCTCGTGCAGTGTGGATAGGGTTACATTTATTTTCTGACATTCTGAAGGAATGATTTATGTATTTAATATTATCTTTGCTATTATATGCGTGAGCATCACTTATAGACAATTTTCTCATTAGGCAAGGCATTTAGTTACACTTAATCCCTTTAGTTTATTCGTTGTCCTCGTTGTTTATTTCTTGTAGTTGTTTAATTTTTCTCTTACAATTGTTTATGTTGTGAATCTGCTATAAGTGTGATTGTGACATTCGATTGGAGGCGCTTTCTAATCTCGCCCAGTTCACCCGCAGTCTCCTATTTGCATACTTCATATGTACTTGTATATGTCAGTTGTATGGGAAATTGATAAAACATAATTATCTCGCTTTTAATTAAAATATTTCATTATATTTCCAGCACTCATTTGTTCGTTCTAAGCAGTATTGTGTAGTGACAGTTTATCTACTAATTTATTTATGTATTTACCTTCTACATATTACATTTTTTCATTAAGCATATTTTGTTATTGTGTAGCCTATAAGCTGTAGTCTTTCTTTTTGTGATTCGCTGCGTCGTTTGTTCTTCTTTCTTTTACTAATTCTGGAATTGCTAGTTTTGGATAAACCCATTTGTTTTCGTACTGACCCCCCTGATTAATAAACTTCTCCGAATCGATATTCCATGAAGTCATTTGGGGAGAATATCTTTCTTTCATACCCACTTCCTATTTCACTCATGTTTGGTTTTTGCGTCTGGGTAGGAGAAAAGGTTCACAGTGCTCGACAAAGTCAGACTGTAGGAAGAACCTTTCAACGTACTTTGCTAGACGCATGTGAGAAAATGATTCAATTTATCGCATAGTTTGGTGACGAGTAAAACCTCGCTCACTATGCAAAATCCATAGTACGATCTTAAGATTTTTGAACCTATCGTCATAATATTGATTCAAGATTTGTCTCGTCAAAAAAGTCATCGTTTAGATTACAATATCTTCACCTTTGAACGGCTATTAAATCGTTGTTCAATGTCTGTCTATCTGTTTCCATATCTTGATGTTATATATTTGAAGTTGTCAATTCGTCACGAATGTCATAGTCTTTAAGCCGTTAATGCGTGTCTACTCCATCTCAGGGCTCAATTTTTGAAAATCTACTCAACTTGAATGTGTTCTGTTGTGTTTCCGGCTTTCGATGTAATTGGAAAGAAAGCTTAAAAAGACACATGCTTACACATCAAAATACAAAATTATTTAAATGTTCTGAGCTAAGCGGATATGAGTGTAATCAGAAAAGGAACTTAAGAAACACACATGCTTACTCATCAAAACATAAATTATTAATGTTACCTGTATGCTTGTGGCTATGGATCGTACGATTTGATGTCGTAAACGTGATATACTTATTAATAAAGACAAGACTATCATGTTTTAGCACACTTCTCCCTCGTAATCCTGTCAGTATGACTCGAACTGCTGCTTCCTCGAATGTTTTTGTGTGTTACCGTAATCGTGTTGTATGGGTGAGGTGCTCTCGCTGGTAGCGTATATCTGGAGAAGAATGTATTAGCGAGCCCACGAACAAAAAATACTCTTCTGCCCTTTACTTATGTTCGTCCTCAGGTGGCAGAGAAACAACTAACAATATGAATTCTGATATGGTGTATCACTAAAATAAACAAATTTACCCTCGGAAGAATCGAGGATCGAAGACCTTGGTTTGTAAGCCAGCTCTTCTCTCATTTATCTGCTCTCTTGTGGAATTGGGATTGCAGTTGGCCAAGAACTGGGGACGGGAGCGTCCTCGTGCGATGATTCGCGACACAGCACAGCTACTCTTTCTTCTCTATAGTGAAGTCTCGTGTGTGTGAAGATTCTCGACGAAGTGATCCTCAGATCCAAGAGAACACAGAGTACTTGACCATGAATTCCAAGTCTTGTCCTGGAGCTGCTAGGCCCTGAGGTGAGCTTCGTCCCCTCTCACTCTCGTCCGGCAGTCAATGAGGAAGGTGCCGGAATACCGACCCCATCTGCGCACACGCAAGACGCGATCAAAACGTAATGCTAGATGTTTTTCTTCTTATTGAGTAGTACGACTACGGACTCTCGCAGGAGGTAACGAATGTAAAGATTAAATGGTACTGAGGTGAAGAAAACTAGAAATTTTGTGGATGCCTATACATATAGTGCCCCTAATAAATTCCAGAAAAAAGGTACTCTGGGAAAGAACAAAGAAATGCTGATTAAAAGAAGAGCAATAGTAGATGAAAGAAAGGTGGAAACAACACCAAATAGCAGATTCAGTAGCATTGCTACTAATATTAGACTCGGTAAAACTGAAGAACAAATAAAGCAGATTAAAAAAGAAGTGAATGAATATATGTGAAGACCAATGGATTTCATCATACGAAAGGAATGAATTTTTAATGGAAAGTTATTTTATTGAAGAATTTATATCAAGAAAAACAAACATGAGTGAAATATGGAAGTGGGTAGTGAAAGAAAAAATATTCTCCTCAAATGATTTCATGGAATATCGATTCGGAGAAGTTTATAACCAGGTCAATAGAAAAAAATGGTTAATCAAAAACAAGCAATTCTGAATTATGTAAAAGACAGAAAGAGCCAGGAACAAAGAAAAAAGAAAGCTATATTGCCATCTTATGAAGAAATTGAATTGATAAAAGGGAAAGCATTAATTAAGCATACTTGGAAATGAGTTTGCATTAACAACTAAAATGATAGAAGAAATAAGGGAAATAAAAATAAGAACACCAAGAAAATACAAGATGACTCAGTAAAAGGAAAGAAAAGGGAAATGAAAACTGCTGGTATGCCAGAAAATGAAAAAGAAAAAATATATAAATTATCAGAAATAAATTGTAATATAGAAGAAAATGTAGAACAGGAACAAGAGAAACCAGAAGAATTTGAAATGATAGTGTACGATGAAAAGTATATGAACCTGGGAAATGAGGACCAAGATTCGGGAGAAAGTAGTCTTAGTAGTGGAGATGAAATAAATTATACAGATGATGAAGTGGAAACAAATCCAGATGAGGAACAGATAAATGATGAAAGAGAAAATGAAAGAATTGGTAATATTCAAAACCCAACACAAGAAGAACCAAATAACAATGACGAAAGTGAAGAAGAATTGTTGGTTAAAATATTCCATTATAGGGAGGAAGATATACATCTAGGAATAGAAAAAAGGTTAAGAATAAACATGATCAGTAATTACAGGCTTCTAAATAAATATGCAGGAATTGCTGACAGAATGCTTCCCCGGATTATACCACCAAATTGTGATATTACTGAAATAAACCGGCTGTATTATGCTACTGCTAGAGCAGTAGCGGACACATTAGGAATTAAAACCAAAGAAACTATAAAAACAAATAGAACTAAACAAAGAGAAATAAAACCACCCTTGAAAATCATAATGGATAAAGAAATAGAAAACCTAAGAAAAGAAATATCAATGCTGTCTGCATTCCAAAATGGAGAAGTTACTGCCACCACCACAAGAAGAAAGGTGCAGAATTTACTATATAGAGAGAGGGTGGAAAATGGGGACCCACTTGTGCATGCAATTAGAGGAAGGGAAATAATACTAGCTGCAATGGTTTTAAAAAAACCAAGATTATGAAAAAACAGGAAAAAGAAAAAAATACAGCAATAGCAATTTATTAGAGAGGACCCGGCCAAACTTTATAGAGAATTAAGGAAGGATACGATTTAAGTAGAAAAACCACCACCTAAAGAAGAAGTTGAGCGATTGAAAGAAGGAAAATTTATGAAAGTGAAGTTAATCCTAACAATGAGGCCGAGTGGAAAAGAGAAATGGTAGACAACCCCCAAATAACAGCGATTATACCAATGGAAGGTGGAAGAATTACAGAAAATGAAGTAAAAAGTACTTTAAAAGGAGTGGAAGTTGGAAAGCACCAGGCAAAGATCAAGTACATAATGTTAAAGAAACTAAAAGTACTAATAAAACCTCTAACAGAGAGTTTTAACAAACTAATAGAAAAACAAGAAGAAATTCCAGAATGGCTCACTAGTGGAATTACATCATTAATCCCAAAAAAATGAAGAAACAGAATTAGCGAGCAAATACCGCCCAATCACATGCTTACCAACCATATATAAAATACTTACTGGAGTCATGGCGAAAAGGGTGGCAACACACCTAGAAGTAAACGACATATAATTAATGAAGAACAAAAAGGTTCCAGTAAAGGAAGTTATGGAACAAAGGATCTTATTAATAAACAAGATGATTATGGAAAAATAGTAGAAAAGGCAGAAACATCTCAGTATGGTATGGACGATTACAAGAAGGCATACGATAGCGTCCCTCATAAGTGGATTAAGGAAGTACTAAGATCTACAAAATTAATGACCTGGTTGTAGACTTCATAGATGAAGCAATGAAGAAAATGGAGGACAGACCTGGTACTGCCGAAAATTGAAAAAGGACAAATAAAATAGAAGGAATAAAAATAAAAAAGAGGTTTTCTTTCAGGGAGACTCTATTTCCCCGCTATTGTTCATACTGGCTCTCAATCCCCTTAGCACACTAATAAATAACTTGTTGAAAATGGTTATAGAATTAATTCAAATGAGAGAGAAAAAGGCAAGAAAAAATATCCACACCTTTTCCTCTGATGACATAAATTAGGTATGCTCCAAATGAAAGAAGGATCTGTGAAAAACAGTTAGGGTTGTGATAAAGCGATCCACAGAATATTATGGAATTTGGGTTAGTAAGTGGCATTTGTAAGTCTTAAAAAAAGGAAGGAAGAACAGAAGCTGGTAACATAAGGATAAATTAATACGGAAATACGGGATTTAGAACAAGGGGTAATACTTACAAATATATAGGAATTGAAGAGTCTGATTGAAATAGAGTCAAAAAAGATGAAAGCTTTGGATAACAAAAGAATATATAAAAAGAATGAAAGATGTTTTAGATAAATAATTAAACCAAGAAATAAAATTATCGCCTTAAGAACTCTGGGCAGTCCCCGTCCTCACATACAGCTTTGGTATAATAGATTGGTTCCAACATGAGATAAATAGGATAGACGTAAAAACAAGAAAAATGTTACATGCCCATAAGATAATCTACAAAAACCAATGCATGCCAAGGATTTATGTGCCTAGAAATGAAGGAGGAATGGGTGTTCCACAAATGGATAGAATATATAAAACAGAGATAATAGGTTTAAGTAAATATTTAGAGAGTAGAGAAAGTAAATTTATGAGATGGGTGTACGAGCACGAGATGATGAAACCCCCAACAACATCAAATAAAAAAAAAGAAAAGGATTATCTGGAAGGAGTAGAGATTGAGGTAGGAGAATTCAGAAACATAACAGAAGTAGGAAAGAAAATAAAAGACCTGAAAGACAAATACAAGCAGGCAAGAATAAATAATGATATCACCAAATGGAAAGAGCATGTATGTGGAAAACACTTCAGGATAGATGTACTGGACCAGATCTACATCGATAAGGAACATACAGTGGAACCTTTAACTGAAGGATGTTTAAGAAAGAAAGACGAAAGACCATTAATAGCTGCACAGGGCCAGATCCTAAGAAGGAAATGGTTCAGGAAAAATATAGAAAAGGAGGAAATCACGGAAAAATGCAGAATGTGCAAGGATAAAACAGAGACAGTAAACCATATTTTGACAGGATGCGACACACTGATACAAATGGGATTATACACAGATAGACATAACACAATCTGCAATATGATTCATTTGAAATTATGCCAAAAATATAATTTTGAAATAGATACCGATAAATACTGGCAGCACAAACCAGCCGCAATAATAGAAAATGAGGAAGCCATAATCCTATACGACCATACAATACCAACATCTATACCTACACCACATAACCGACCAGACATAATAGTAATAGAGAAGAGAACACAAAAATGTTATATCATAAGAGATTGGAATAGCAGGGACATAGAGTAACATTATATAAAAGAGACAAGTAACTGTAATAGTACGATAAGGTATGACATAAGAATGTGGGTGGAGGAGGTGGAGTCATTACCAATAGTTGTTGGAGCAACTGGAGTGGTTGAAGAAGAGCATGACCATAGTTGGGTAGAAAGGTTAACGTAAGAGTGGATAGGTGTACGGTATGGAAAGTGATAAAGAAAAAAGGTTTGGAATAGGACACAAACCAGTGAAGAACAGACCACTATTAATGGTTCTACCTAGGTCCAAGTTTGGACCAGGATGAAGGATAAACCTCTAAGTAGGAAGTGGAAAAAAAAAAAAAAAAAAAAAATATAAAATTATTTAAATGTTCTGAGTGTAGCTATGAGTGTAATCAGAAAGGAAGATTAAAAATGCACACGCTTTCGCATCAAAATATAAAATTACTTAAATGTTCTGAGTGTAGTTATGAGTGTAATCAGAAAGGAGACTTAACGAAACACATGCTTACTCATCAAAAAACAAAATTATTTAAATGTTCTGAGTGTGGCTATGAGTGTAATGAAAAAGGAAGCTTAAGAAGACACATACTTAAGCATCAAAATATAAAATTATTTAAATGTTCTGAGTGTGGCTATGAGTGCAATGTGAAAGGAAACTTAAAAAGACACATGCTTGCACATCAAAACCAGTTCCGACGGGTCGACGTCGCGGGCGAGGAACCCGAACAGCTCGGGGTGACCGGGCATTGATGAGTGGAAAGAGAATTCGGGTGACGTGTGCATGGATGGCGAGTTGTCCCTGCCTTGGGGGGAATCCATATGGACTCCTCGGAAAATATGGGTGTCATACTACTCATTTCGGGCCCAGGTTCAGGGGTGGTGGGGGGTAAACAGAAAATCCCTCATCCTTAGGGCTGAGGTTTGAACCCGGATGAGGGATAAATACCTCCCTTCGAGGAGATAGAAATAAAAAAAATAAAACCAAATGCAAAACACCAATGCATACCAAGGATTTATGTGCCTAGAAATGAAGGAGGAATGGGGGTTCCACAAATGGACAGAATATATAAGACGGAAATAATAGGGTTAAGCAAATATTTAGAGAATAGAAAAAGTAAATTTATGAGATGGGTGTATGAGCACGAGATAAAGAAACCCCCAACAACATCAAATACAAAAATAGAGAAGGATTACCTGGAAGGAGTAGAGATAGAGGTAGAAGAATTTAGAGACGCAACAGAAGTAGGAAAGAAAATAAAGGATTTGAAGAACAAGTATAAACAAACAAGAATAAAAAATGATATTATCAAATGGAAGGAGCATGTATGTGGAAAACACTTTAGAATAGATGTACTAGACCAAATTTACATAGATAAAGAGCATACAGTAGAACCATTTCAGGAGGATACTTAAAAAAAGATGATGAAAGAACATTAATAACGGCACAAGACCAGATCCTAAGAACAAACTGGTTCAGGAAAAATATAGAGAAGGGAGAAATCACGGAAAGGTGCAGAATGTGCAAGGAAAGTTGCAACAGTAAACCATATTCTGACAAGATGCGAAACATTGCTACGAATGGGTTTATACACAGGTAGACATAACGCAATTTGCAATATGATTCACATGAGACTATGCTAAAAATACAATTTTGAAATAGAAAACGACAAATATTGGTATCACAAATCGGCCACAATAATAAAAAATGAGGAAGCCATGATCCTCTACGACCATACGATCCCAACACCACATAACCGACCAGACATAGTAGTAAGGGAGAAGAGAACACAGAAATGCTATATTATAGAGATTGGATAAGTAGTAGCAACAGAATAACGTTATATGAAAGAGAAAAGAAGTAAAATATGTTAGACTAAATTATGACATAAGAAGAATGTGGGGGTGGAGGAGGTTGAAATTATACCAATAGTTATTGGAGCGACTGGAGTGGTGAAGAAAAGCATGACCACATATTCAAAAAAGCTACCTAACATCGTAGTTAAGGATGTGGTCATGGAGGTGATCAAAAAAAGCCTGGCAATCCTAAGACTCGTGCTAGGGAGTACCTAAAAATCCTTCATGCCTTAGGTCCAAGGTTTGGACCTGGATGAAGGATTAAAACCTCTAAATAGAGAGAGGGGGAAAAATTATTTAAATGTTCTGAGTGTGGCTATGAGTGTAATCAGAAAGGAAGATTAAAAATACACACGCTTTCGCATCAAAACATTAGAATGAATGCGAACAATATTAGAGTGGAACAAGGTCAAAGGTGGAAGAAAAAACGCAAAAGGAAAAGACAAAAATGTTTAAAGACAAATTTGAAACAGAAAGGAAGAAGAAATATATAAACCAGTGGAGACAACAAGCAATGGCAAAAGAATACAAGAAAATCGTAGACGAAAGTTATATAGATAAGAAAAAATCAGTGGAAATATTCACGAGGGGACGATTGCAAGCAGAAGAAGAAAGAGTGGCTATGGCCGCTCAAGACCGAACAATCAGAACAAGATGGCATCGAAAGCATATATAAAGAGAGAACATCAGCGACAAATGTAGAGTGTGTGACCAAGACACAGAATCTGTCCCTCACATTCTAGCAGGATGTCAGACTCTGCTAAACAGACATCTATACACTGAAAGGCATAACACCATCTGCAGGTTGATCCATTTTAAATTGTGCCAAAAGTATAACATCAGGACAGAAGCGCCCAATTACTGGAAACACAATCCCACGGAAATGGAAGAAAACGAAGAGGTGCTGTTACTCTATGATTCCGTCATCCCAACGGATGTAGCAGTCGCCCATAATAGAACGGACATCGTAGCCAAGGATAAGAGGGATCAGAAGTGTTATATAATGGAAGTGGGAGGCCCAAATGATAATAACGTGGTGGCATATGAAAGGGAAAAAGAAATATCAAAGACTCAAACGAAATCAGAAGAATGTGGAATACCAATGACATTGTGGTGATTCCCTAGTAGTTTGGGAACGCTGGGTGTAATAAAGAAGAGTCACATAAAACATCTGGAGAAGCTCCCAGTATCTGTCAACACACTGGAATTGAGCTTAATGGTTGCCAGAAAGAGCATTGCAATCTTACGACTTGTGTTAGGATTTGGGTAAAAATTTTTTTTTTTTTTTTTTTTTTTTTTTGAGTTTTTCCTTATGGTCAAGGTTTGACCATGGATACCTAAGATCTGAAGACCTATATATCTAATAACCCCTTGAAAGGGAGAAAAAAAATTATTTAAATGTTCTGGGTGTAATCTGAAAGGAGACTTAATGAAACACATGCTTACTCATCAAAATGACAATAGTGTAGAAATTTGGAACAGAGTAGCCTTTAATAATATTTTTATTTTAATTTTTTTATTTCTATTGAAGTTAAATCACTTAAATATACAAAAAAATTAAAAAAATATATAAAAAAAAAATCAAAAATCAAAAAATCATTATTTTTTTATAAAAAAAAATTAGAAAAAATCAGTTGATTTTTTTCATTTTATTTTTTTCGTGCCATTTCCTGAAAGAAAGTCACAACCCTTATGGAACCACTTGTGAAATGCTTGAACAGATTAATGGAAGGAGGGGAACCTCTGCCAGAGTGGCTAACGACTGAAGATTACAATCTTGACCCCCAAAATAAATGGAATCTAAATATAGACCGATAACGCGCCTTCCTACTGTGTACAAAACATTAACTGGAGTAATTTCAAACAGAATATATGAACATGCAGTGACCAACATCATAATAAATGAAGAACAAAATGATTGTGTTAGAATTGCGTATACTACTAAAGATCTATTATTAATTAAAATGGTAATGGAAAACAGTAGGCAAAAACAAAAACATCTCAATATGGCATGGATTGACTATTAGAAGGCTTATGATAGTGTTCCCCGTAGTTGGATAAAGGAAGTCTTAAAAGTATGTAAACTAAATGACACCATTGTAAATTTTGTAGACTGAGGAATGAAACGGTGGAAAGTTCAACCTGAAGCTAAATCATGAGAAAGAATGTATAGAAATAAAAAAATAATAGAATAAAGAGAGATATTTTCCAAGGGGATTCTCTGTCGCCACTATTATTTATATCTATTAACCCTCTAAGTTATCTTATAAATAACATTGAAAATGGGTTACATAATTAATACAAGAATTGAAAAGAAACCAAAAATAATCTCATCTATTCTACGCGGATGACCTAAAGTTATATTAACCAAATAGGGAGGAAACTACCAGACAGATAGAGAGAATGAAAAAATTGTCGGATGATATAAATATGGAATTTGGGTTGGATAAGTGTGCCATTCTTTCCCTTAAGAATGGAAGAAGAGTAGAAAGTGAGAACATCACGCTGGATCAAACTACCATCACCCAGCTACAACAGCAAAATACTTACAAATATCTAGGCATAGAAGAATCAGAAATAAAAATGAAAGGAGATTGAAGAAAAGATTCTTAAAAAGAGGAAAATTAAGATTATAGTTAAAAGCAAAGTTGAGGCCATAAAAACGTTTGCGGTACCAGTCATCTTGTATACCTGTGGGATCATAGATTGGTATCAGGAAGATTTGAACCAACTTGACATTTGGGCTAGAAAAAAGCTAAATGCAAATAAGATGATGTACAAGGGACAAATACTGTCCCGATTGTACACAATGGAAAGAAGGGGGAATAAGAAAGATGGAACTGGATTAAGTAAACAAGAAAGAAATCATAGGGATAGGTAAGTACTTGAAGAATTCAGCAAAAATTTATACAGTGGGTGTGTCTGCATGAAAGAAGCAAACCAGACTCGACCTCTATCATAAAAAAGAAGAGAGAGACATTTGGACACACAATGTAACAACAGCTCAAGTCCAGGGATGGGAGGAGAAAAACAAAAGAAAATGAGAATGAAATATCTTAGACAAATATGGGGAGAATAGAAAACAAAAACATGTAAATCAATGAAAGTGTCAAGCAATGGCAAAGCAATATGAAGAGTTATTGGGGGAAGTATATATTGATGGAGATAAATCGGTAGAAATATTTAGTAAATGCTAACTTAAAGCAGAAGAGGAGAGAATGGTAATAGCAGCTCAAGATCATACACCGAACAAGATGGAACGGGAAACACATTGAAAGAGCAAAATCAGTGACATGGCAGGACACCGAATCCGTTTCTCACATCTTAGCTGGGTGTCAAATAGTACTAATTTGCCATATGTATACAGAGAGACAATGCCATTAGCAGTCTTATACATTTCAAATTGTGCCTTAAATATAACATCAGATTGGAAATGACAAGTTATTGGAAACAAAATCCCCCTGAAATAGAAGAAAATGAAGAGGTTCTGTTATTGTACGATTGTGCTATCCCAACCGACATAGCAGTCACTCATAATCAGGGTTGGCATAAAAAAGGCCACAAAAAAATTAAAAATAATAAAAGCCAAAAAGTCCCAGCTGCAAATTTTTTTTTTTTTTAATTTTAGCCATTTTCAACAATTTGAGAGAGATTTTTTAAAAATTAGTAATATGCTAGAACAACAACTATATTATGTTTCATTATTATTGAGTCTAGTTGCATTTTATTTTCACTGATATACCTTTTAAATATATGAAATAAATGAGAATAATAATTTTTAAAATTTAATACAAAATTACAAATGAATATATCTAAATTTATTGACTAGAAGATACTAGATTCCATTATTAAAATTACTAAATAAACTTAAGTAAATAAAAAAGTAAAAATTCTTTCCTCTTTGGTTATAAATTTACTAAAATATATTTTGAATTTCCATTTATAAATTTGTATAGTATGCAATAAAGTATAAAACTAATTTTGAAATTTATGATAAATTAAATCCGTGAATGCCTCACATTTTCCAATTTTATTTTCACATAATTAATAAGATAAAACCGTGCTGCCTCCGGCAGGGTAACTAGCAGACGATTCCTTCCTCTGAAATATACTGTTGGACACCCCCCCCCCATGCGACTGATTTTTACACGGTTCCTCAGGCGTTTCCTCTTCTGCTGGGGAGACTTTGTTGGGGGAAGGATTCTCGTGGCGCCAAGATTGCGGAATGTTAAACTTTAGGTCAAAAAAACCTGGGGGGGGCCGTCCTTGTAAACGGAGTCTCCGCCAGGGTGGTTCTCGCCTGTTTACGAATTGAACATACCGAATCTCACGCATGGCTTTCACATGTTGAGAGAGCAAGTTCATCCTCTTCTTTTTTCTTCTTCCATCTCTGATCCTCTTTGAGATGGCCCAAATTCTTCGGTTCTACGCAGTCTCATATCCATCACACTTTAGGTACATTCCCTGACATACCATACTTCGAGAATCTCTGCTTCATATTTTATCGGACTCCCCCCCCTTGCCGAGTTTACGATGTGATCAACAATTTTTGTGCCCATGAGCTTGAACATCTTTTATCGAATTTAAACCTCTTGATATCCCGTTAATTTTTCCTCGTTCTGTGTAGGGCCTTCCCCTGTTGTTAGTTTTAACTGACACTCTAAGCCGCTCTTTTTGTGGCAGTGGTGGTCTGCTTGTTACCACCATCCTGAAAAAAAAAAACTACCTGGCTGTCTAACCTGTCTTAGATATTATATATATCCTTACAATTATAAATAGAAGTCGATGCAGTAATGAACCTCACCAAAAATAGGCTTGGAAAGAAGTGATCGAATCTCGTCGTTAAAAATCATAAATTATATACATTTACCCATATATATATACCTATATAATATATATATAGCATATATAAATATATATATATATATATATCATAATTGTAATATGTATATGATATATTATATATATATATATATATATAATATTATATATATATATATATATATATATATATATTATATAATATATAAAACACACTCTTTTAACGAGCTTTATCCCCTATGCAGAGAGGGGGTAACACGGGGGGGCACAGGAAATCGAACTTTAAGCCGGCTATCCCAAAACCTAGCGCCGTACCAACCCGTTCGCAGTCCCGAGTATTTTAATCTTAGCCCCCTGGTACGATAAAACCACAAACTGCTACGCACGAAGATTTGAAAACAGCGCCCTGTGTCGAATGAGAGGCGGTCGATATACTGAACCTCCTGCGCCACGAGCGTTCTAATGGAGTCATGGCCGTAGGCAGGATTTCATTTTAGAGGGGGCAAAAGGTTGAGGTGATATTATATATATATAATATTATATAATATATATATGTATATATATATATATAATATATATATATAATATGTTATATATATATATATACATATATTTATATTTATAGCAGCTTGGCTGCCCCCAAAACATCGAATTAGTGAGAGTTATCTAGTACGAGAGAAATACTGTCAAAAAAGCAGCTTATACAAAAGCCACACAAGTCTATTGACTTCATCCAAAGTGTGGAAACTGATAAACAATTAAAAACTATAGAAAAAAAGGTTATTTATATAATACGTTTGTAATCAGTAATTACTCCTTTCATTATCTATCGATTGATATATCTTTTTTCAGTTTTTCTACAAAAAAAAACTTTAAAAACGTCGGCTGGCAAACATATAAGGGTTCATTTTTTAATTTCGCCAAGATTTAGGGAGAGGCGAAGTGCCCCCCCTGCCTACGCCCGTGTATATAACTCATAATATACACTATATATATATTATATCATAATTATATACTATATATATACTAAGTATATATAATAATATATATACATATTATATTAATATATAAATATAGATATATTTTATATTAATTATATATTAATAATATATAATTATATATTAAATGTATATATATAATTTAGTATATATACTTTTACAATTTAATAGATTAGTTGTCTATATATATATCATTTAACTATTATAAGCTTATTCCTTATATATATTATCTATATATATATATATATAGATATATATATATATATATATATATATTATATACAATACTGATATATATAGATATACTATACACTAAACTCAGAACTAAATTTAATATAATATATAGTATATTTTAGTTTATATTTTTGTATATTATAATGATAATGTCAGCGTTGGATTAGCCATGATATATATCTTAAAAAACTATTAATGCTACAGTAATACGGAATACATTTGCTGGAAATGCGGTTACAAGGTTTTCCAGAAAATTGTAAAAAAAAAAAATAAAAAAGAAAAAAATTATATCTCAAAAACTACAATAGCTACAGCGAAAAGGAATACATTTTGGAATCCTCGTAAAATTTTGGATAGGAAAATGTAAAAAAAATAAAAAAATAAAAAAAATTATTGTAATAATTATAGTAATATGATTAGAGGCCTAATTTAGAGACCTTTATTGGTTTCTCGTTAAAATAAAGACTTCTTATTAATTTTTTTTGTGTTTTTTACTAATTAGCAGATTACCCACAATGTAGTTCTCCTTTCTTATACGCCCCGGATGGCAGGATCGGGCGTCTCTCGGAGCCTTCCGGGAACTACGGTAGTAGCATTAATCTCCCCCCTCCGGGGGGTCTCACCAGAACCCCCCGCTCTTTTGGTATCATTGCGTCAGAACATTGTCGCGTGTCGGAGATACATTCTCGTCCCCTCCCCTACGGGTATTGAAAACGTCCCCCCCCTCTGTCCCCCGTCGGCCTCGAGCCCCCTAAATGGGCTTAATTAGCAGAAAATTTTTTTTATTTTTGTTACATTTCCTATGTGAAAATCTTTATGAGGGATTCCAAAAATGTAGTTCCTTTTCGCTGAGTGAGTTTAGTTTTTGAGATTATATATATATTTTTTTTATTTTTTTATTTTTTACATTCTGGTAAAGAAAATTGGACCAGCATTCCACCAATGTATTCCGTTATGTAGCATAATAGTTTGTAAGATAATATGACGTCGATATTACAGGCACACGCTGGTTCCTTATAATCTATATCCATTCTGATATTACACTATTACTAATAGCTACATTACTAAGAAAACTAATTATATTTTAAATAATTTATATGTTTTTTTTTTTTATTTTTTTTTATATTCTATATACTTCTATCTATATCTTATATATATATATGGATTATATATATATAATATATATATATATATTATATAATATATATCCTTGTTAAATATCTACTATATATATAGGTATTATTACCAATATACCTTTGGATATAATACTCATTATATAAAATATAGCTAGTAATTTATTTTTTTTGAGTTAGTGTACAAGTACCCAGCCACGGCTGCACAATGAAGCGGACACACGGCTGAAAAAGGATCATAAGCAACCAATGCCAAAGAGGCCCTGTCATATATATTTTTCCAACTGTCAAAGAAAGATTTGATTGGTTAAATGAATATTCATCAGTCAAAATAAATAAAAACTAAATAAATTTGTAGTTGCATTGGTAATAGTCTTAAGATTACATAACAAAACAAAATGCGTTATAAAGAATATTCACTTCTTGAAGAATATGAGGAAATAGTGTTACTGCTAAAGTGGGATGATTCAGATAAGATACGGGATAATCTTTTAGAAGGTGTAAATGACCGTAAAGTAGGAAAATAACGACATCGAATAGGGGTCCAGATGGGAACAATCCATGAAGATCCATGTATGAACGAGCGATATGCGGGGTGTTGGCACAGCGTCAAAAATTTGCAAATGGAGGAGTGGTTCTCTTTCAGTTACAGTATAGTGGACTGTGAGTTATATTATTAGATGTGTTCCAATACGGAAGGCGTGCAAGTAATCACCTCATGTAAGCGCATTTCGTTTTCTGTGAGGCAAGACCACTCACGCTATGTTTCGGCTTTATGTTTTCTCAGTTTCCTTATTCCCCGCCGCACTTCCCACTCAGTCCAGCACTCTTGCCAACAGAATGAGACACAGCGAGTCCCCCGTCGTTAAAGACGTAGACCGAAGTTGTTTAGGTAGCTTTTTTGCGTGATAGAATCAGTTGATGGGAGGCTGCCTTGTGAATTGGAGTCTCCGGGAGTGGTACCTGAGAGCTACTCCGAGATAGAGGGAGGCGGGCCATTTTGCCTCTCTGTCAGCGATTTTCCTGCCAAGTACCCCCTACGTGAGAGGGAAGTGCTTCAACATACATTAATATACTTTGACTTCTAACACCGGTCCAGTATGAGTAAGTTCGGCAGAAATTGTGGACAGCTTGATACCATTTGTCCACGTTTTATAAGAACATAATAATTGGTAGTTTATAAAGCTGCCTTCCTATGCTACGCTCCCCCCTAAACACGCCCTCCATCTAGAATAAACCGAACTTATCTTCTTATGATAATTGATTCCTCGAGTGTAAAGCTTATTAAATTAGAATCAGCGATAATAGGCAAACATATTATAGCCTGTAACTCTGCTGTATATAAATTAACCAATAACGGTGGGAAGGTTCATAATATGGTGAGATTGGTATAGCGTGCATAGATAACACAGCACGAAGCGCCCACACACTGTTCCCCTGTTCTTTAGGCTAGCCTCAGTAAACACTGTGGATAATTCATCGTGAACTGCGGCATTGTAGTATTACAGATCTCAATTTAATTGACTTTATATAACAGTGCCCAGTGCAGTGGTTCATGGTGCTCTTATCGTATTGGGAGAGACATGTACCAGGCCAAGCATAATGGTTATATTGAGAAGAATAGCCCAAGTGTGTACCCTTCAGTCAAAAGAAAAAACAGCACCTTTTGAAAAAAGGATGTTGATGAAGTTAAGGATGTTATGAACCGTCTTGCAATGGATGGCCAGTTAATAGGATTCTGAGGTACCTCCTGCAGAAACGGGTCTCAGAGCAGACGGTATTGGGGTTCAGAACGAAGACTGTTTAACTGTACTACATATATGTATTCTCTTGTCGAAGGACGAAGGAGTGGTCATCACATTGGGATTCAACTTCAAGGGGCTCACCCGGGGACGATCGTAAAGCTCCAGTGGGAGATACGGATCGCTTCGATTTGGATGGTTAAAATCGAACAGGTGTGTGTGTTTATGGAGGCCTGACCAATACTGCACACCATAAATCCAGTTGTCGATCGGATTAGCGGCTATGCGTAAAGACGTTAAAAGGGATCTTGCATCGACCCCAAAGATTTGATGGGCTGAGTGAATGAGGTCGTAAAAGTTCAAGAGGGAGCGTGCTATGACAAGGTTGTTTTTAGGTGTGGTGTAATATGCGGTGCAATTGTGAGTGTTATATAGAGTCATTAGGATGAGGAGCTCCTAGAAATTTGACCTGTTGGAAGTTACTATGAATATAGGCGAAACCTAATGTATAAGTTCACGTTCGCTGGAAGAATTCCTCATTTTGGTGGCAAGAGTCATTTCGATTCCCTTTTTTCTTGAAAATGCACAGCTTTAGCTTTTGGTGGGAGAAAAAAATGAAAGCCATCGGTAGCGGTTTTGAGTTCCCACTGTGAGAATAGCCTTATGTCAAT
>JABUQX010043356.1:40000-61180 GCA_015478945.1 Trachelipus rathkii | reverse complement strand
TTATTTGTTATGTGGCTGTGGTTGGTTGGCGCGGAGCGAGGGGAGGGGAGGAGCGGAGAAAAAAGAAGAGGGGCGCGGAGGAATGACAAGAGAAGCCAGAGAGAGAGAGAGATATATGAGAGGAGGGAGAGAGAGAGACGAGAGAAGAGAGACGATGTTTGTATTGATGTGTGTGTTTTTGTTTGAGGGAAGGATGATAGAGAAGAGGAGGAGAGAGGGGGAGAGGAGAAAGAGGAGGGTGGGCCAGCGGGGGCAGGGGGCGGCAGAGGGAGCGGAAAAACGAGAAGGCAGACAGGGAGGAGAAAAGGGAAAGACGGGGGGGAAGCAGCGGAAGAAGAGGGCAGACGGGAAACAGGGGGAAAAAAAGAAAAAAAACGCCAGGGGAGAAAAAAATTTGGGTATAGGAAAGATGGGATGTTTTTGAAGAGGAAGGGGAACGGGGAAGAAGCGGAACGGACGGGGGCCCGGGGGTAGAAGGGGGGGGGGAAAACGAATGATGACCATGAGCGGTTGCACCGCTCCAGCGGCAGGCAGCTTGGGCGCGGGCCGGCCCGGGAACGGCGGTGGTGACGACGAGGCCTGCCTCGGAACGATCGCGCGATAACCGGCGCGGGTTTTTTTTGGTGGGGAGGGGGTGGGAGAGCGGGTGGGGCCGCGGCCCCGCCCCGGACGGGGGAGGGAAAAACAGGCCCCCGAGGGGCCCACGGCGGCGCAGATTTTTTTGCCTCTTTTCTGAGGGTGGCTTTTTTTTCAGGATTTTTAATGTGATTAGGTTTTTTGATTTTGATTGATTTGATTGTTTGTGTGAGAGGTTTTTTTTTTTGTTGATTTTTTGATTTTTTTTTTTTTTTTTTTTTTTTTTTGGTTTGCTGAAGAGAGAGGAGAAGAGAGGAGAGGGGAGGAAGAGAGAGAGAGAGGATTGATTTTCTGCTTAGGAGAGAGATGAGAGAGAGAGGAGAGTTTTTTTTGATTTTTGATTTTGTTTTGAGTGTATGAGAGAGAGAGAGAGAAGAGAGAGGAGGAGAGAGGAGTTTATTTTTTTTGGAGAGAGAAGAAGAGAAGGGAGGGCGAGTGTGTATGTGTTATGAGAGAGAGAGAGATAGAGAGAAGGAGGAGAGGAGAGAGAGGATGAAGAGGAGAGAGAGAGGATGAGAGATAGATGTTCGAGAAAGGCAACTGTTAGTATGAGGGGCTGTTGTGTGATTTGATTGAGAGAGAGAGAGAGGAGAGAGAGGAGAAATGAGAGAGAGAGAGAGGAAAGAGGAGAGAGAGAAGAGAGGAAGAGAGAGAGGAGAGGAGAGAGAGAGGAGAGAGAGAGAGGAGTTTTAATTAGAGAGGAGGAGAGAGAAGAGAGAGGCAGATAGGAAAGGAGAGAGAGAGGGAGAGAGAGAAGGAGAGGAGGAGATGAGATAGAGAGAGAGAGATGGAGAGAGAAGAAGGAAGAGAGAGAGAGAGAGAGAGAGGAGGAGAGAGGAGGAGGAAGAAGAGAAGAAGGAGGGAAGGGGGGGGGGAAGCGGAGGGGTCGGGACAGCCCGCGGGACAAAGGGGTGAAGACCCCGGAGAGAAGAACGGGGGGGAGAGAGGGCAGAGGGGGCGAGAGGACAGGGCACAACACAAAAGAGGATGGAGGGATAGGACGGCAGGGAGGACAGGAAGGAGGACGGGGCAGAAACGAACGGGGGACGCGGAAGGCCCGAAAATGGGGCCGGGGGGTTTTGTAGATCTGGTTGTTTTGGTATGTGTATGATTGGTGTGGATTTTTCTATTTTTTTTTTTTTTGTTAGATCAGTGTATGTTTTTACGGGATGATGTCTTTTGTATTAGACTGCTGGCTCTATTTATTTTATAGATTATTATTTTTTTTATTGATACTATTTATGAGTTTTTATTATTATATATTTTATAATTAGTAATTATTTTTTTGTTGGTAAGAAGGTAGTTATTTTTTTTTTATATAAATATAATAATTTTTAAGTAATGATCCGATAAGTTTGTTCTTTATAAAACCTAACACCTACACGAAATAAATTCTTTTTTTATTTTAAGCAATGTTATCAGAACCGAAACATCAAAAAAAATTTATTTTATTTCAATACTTTATTAATAACACCTTTATTATTTTTGTTTTGTGTTTTTTATGTTTGTTTCTTCTTTTTTTTTTTATCTCTTCTACTTTAGTTCTTCTTTTTCCTGCCTCTCTCTCCCTTTTTGTGATAATTAATACGTAATATGCAAGATGCATGGTATGCTTATCTATATTTTCTTATTGAAATAATTGGTGTATCGTACCTTAGGTGGTGGCTGTTGTTTCGAGCCGAGAGGGACAGAGGGGGACGAAAAGTCTCCCCCCGCTCGTCCCGGTATAGGGCCGGAGCAACATCCCTCGACTTGCTATCCATCTTTGGGGTTACTCCGTGGGTTTATTCTTGAGTGAAAAAAAGATAAAAAAAATCAACACCTTGGTAAACTTTGCTGCGCTCGTATCGGAAGTCAGAGATTATTCCGGAATTCTCAAAAAAACTTAAATTGTATTCAAACATTTTTAAAAATTTAAAATTTTAAAAAGCGTTTTATTTTTTTTCCGGTAGGTAAAAAGTATTATTATTGTAATAACAATGATATTTTATTTTCCGTTGTCGCTGTTATAGTTTTTTTTAGTTACAGGCATGTGTCTTTCGGGATCCTGACCAATATATTATATATATATATATATATATTATAATATATATAATATATATATATTAATTATATTAATTATTTAAATATCATATATATAATTATATATATATATAATTATAATATATATTATATATATATATATATATATAATAGATTTGTACTTATTGTGTTAACACCATATTACAATTAGACAAAAAGGGCGAATTCAATATATCCCACTCTTAACGAACATTTATGAAGACTCCACTAATTTTCTTATAAAAATCATTAAATCTAAATATAAATTACTTTTTAAATTTTATTGTTAATTATTAATTTAACTTTTGTCTTACAAAGAACTGCACCCTAAAGAAACGAAAATATTGTGCTTTTTATATGATTAGAAAAATCTTACCTTTTAGACTAAAATACCGACTCTTCCAATTATTTTACAAGTTTCTCTTTAAAGGCTTCCTATTATTTTATATCTATTAGCGATCATTGCTGAATTCCTATACTATTATATAATTATATATATTTATATATAAATATATTATAATATTATTATATATATATATACTATATATATATATATATTATATATTTTATATATTATAATATTGGTTATAATTTGGTTAGGTATATATATATATATTATTATATATATATATATATATCTTATATATTTTGTTGCCAGCCTCCTGCGATTATGGGTGAGAAGAGCGTATAATCTTGTAAGCTCTGCATGGGCTGGTGCGCGAGGCCCTGTATTAAGGCGCGTGGTGTGAGGTCAGTTTGGTGGTCGATTTGCCTCAGGTCGCGCCCTTGCCCAGTTGGAAAGCCGCCCTTGGTAGGTGGGCATCGTGTTGATCAAAAAAGTATTCTATAGGTTTTAACCGTTTACCTCCGTGCTTGAAAATGACTCCGTTATCTTTTTCCCGTTTCTGTTGAATATTAAATAATAAAAGTAAGAAAGGTTTCCGTTACTTCGTTCCTTTAGCTTTTTTGACTACAACATTAAAATTACGATCTTAGGTAAGGTTATAGGTTTGTGGAATATTTAAATTTTTAGTTCAATCTTATTATTAAAAAGTAATTAATAAAAATAATTTATAATCATTGCGATGGAAAAAATGAATAATTGGCCAGCCCTCTAGAAAGAACACAAATCCATTATCTTTCAAAACTTCAACAACGAATGGCTGACAGTGTGGAAATATTTGGTTTCATTTGTTGGGATCTGGGGTAAATATTTTAGTGAGGAGAAAGTGTGGGAAAAAAAAATTAAAAAATAATACATAATAAAAAAAATAAAAAAAATTTCAGTATCTGAAAACTGCAATAGTTACAGGGGGAAAAGAATACATTTTTGGAATCCGTGTAAAAAAATTTAGTTAGGAAATGTAAAAAAAAAAAAAAAAAAAAAAATTTAAACATAAAAATTGGCTTTTTTTTTTCTGGGGGGAGAGCTTCGAGTCTTTGTTCTGGTGGCCTGGGGGAATGTGGAGGTGTGTAGTAGTATTATATATATAATATTATAATATATATATATAATATAGTATATATATATATATATAATATTATATACTATAATATATATATTAGTATATATAATTATTTGTAAAGGTTTACACATGGGCAATGTAGGGGAGCTTTCGAGCCCGGACGGGGGAACACTAGGGAGGGACGTTTCCCATACCCCGTAGGGAGGGCAGAGGGAAACCCCCGCGGTTATTCACCAAATAATAAAGGCGGGTTCCGGAGACCAGTGTTTCTTTCTATGGGATACTTCGCGGGGGCTGGCATGTGCCCCCCCCCGGAGACAGACAGTGGCCCCCCCGGAGAGAATTCGCAGGAATTAATTTTTGCCGTATATTACAAAATAAGAAATAAATATTAAAAAGTTGGGTTTATGATTAAATCTAATGTATCTAGCGGTAAATAAGAGTAATAAATGTCGGCGCAGGGAATGTTTATGGAAACTTGCTATTAGATGATGGGCCAAAAATAACCAAGATTTCAATCATGACTTCTGAGGAGTCCGTGAACGGTTTGAGAACGTTTGTGAGAAAAATAGGTATTGCTTATATAGAAATTTCTTTCAGAGAAGGTCCCATTAGGTAAGGAAATACTTAGTTTAATATATAGTTAAAAAGTGTTTATTTTCCTCATGATCTCATATATATATAGTTGTTTATGATATATATTATATATTATATATATATATATAATTATATAGTATATAATATATATATATATATATATATATATTGATCATTATATATTATATATATTATATATATATATTAGTGTGTTCTATTTTTCTCATGATCTCATGATCTGCTATATATATATGATTAGTAGTTATATATATATATATATATATATATATATATATATATATATATATATATAATATATATATATTAATTATATATTATATATTATATATTATATTATTATAGTAGTATAGTAGGAGATGTATACAAGAATAAAGACGCCGCATGACTCTTATTTTTAAAACGTAATACATAGATTCATGCTTCTGCAGGCCTCCCGTAGCCTTGTGGTTATTTGAGGTGTTGTATATAATTTGACCCCAAAGGCCACAAGTTTGGCAAGGGTAGTTTTTCCCACTAAAATTTTCCCCGAGAAAAACCTTGGGAAACACTTAATTGTAGGCTGAGGGAAAAACAGAAAAAAACAAACAGAAAAGTTGCCATAAAAAAAAATTAATATTATTTTAGGATTTCAAATCTATTTCAAAAAAATATAAATTGCATTAATATTTAGAATTATATATATATTATATATATATTAATTATATAATAGTATATATATAGTAATAGTACGGGGGGTTTATAAATAATAGTGTATATTATAATATATATATATATAATATGATATATATATAGTATATATATATATTTAGTTGTGGTATATATGTAAAATAATAATAAGTATATATATATACATTATAGTATATATATATATAATTAGTGTTATATTATATATATATAGTATATATTAATATATGTATAATTATATATATTATATATATATATAGTATAGTGGTATAGATAGTGTATTATATGTATGGAGTTGTTATGGTTTGAGTGTGGTGTGGTGTGAGTTGTGAGTGTTAGTAGTGGTAGTGGGAGATATATATTATATAGGTAGGGTGTGTTGAGGGTAGGCTATATGTGTAGTGTAGAGTGATATGGTGTGGAGTGGTATACTATTTGTGGTGGTCGTATATGGGATTATGTCTCCCTTGTGCGTGTGCGGTTAGTTTAGGTGATATAAGCGTGTGGCTGTATTCTGTGACTGGCTCTGTAGGCCCGATTCGAAGTGAGTCACTTGTGCTGTAGTTATATTCAGTGTTCCCGAGGAAATGTTAAATTCGTCGGTCTCTCTATCCTTTTATTCTGCCGTAATAAGGCATGATGTGCGTGGCTGATTCGTATAAAAATTTAGGGTGGGTTATATACTTAGGAGATATATAGATATTAATAAGATAGATTTATTTCTTCGATATGGATATGTGATTGATATTTAGTGTCGGTATTGATTCTGTTGTGTGGAGTTGTGTGCCTTTAGAGTAATGGGACGTGTTACTCCAATTGGTGTAGTATTAGTGTTTGTTTTTTGTTTCGTCAATTAGGTAGGCTGCGAATTCTATGTGTTAAGTGAGCATGTCAATCCCTAGTGATTGAGTGACAGATAAATGAACTTGATCTTGATAATAAGTGTTTGGAAATGTGATTGTGTTCTTTGACTTGTGAGTGGTGTGACCTATGTTATGTTATTGTAAATATCATGTTAAGGTGTGGCTAATTTGTGGCTAGTTGTGTGAAAAAAAAATGTTATCGAGGGGCGTAACGATGTTGTCCTCGCTCTTAGGTAATGTAGACGAAAGTGAGATCCTGGGATAAAAACTATAGTGATCTAGTTGGGGTGGTATATGGTGTTGTGTATGTGTGATGGGAAGCCAGGTTTTTTAGTTGGTATACGCTCGAGGACTTGAAAGTGTTAGATATCGGTGTTCAGAATAATTGATCCTTGTGTGGGATAGTTGAATTTGATTATGTTATTCGTCTTGTATAGTTGGATTTTTGATATACTAAATGGGTGATGTGTGTTGCAGTGTGCGGATAATATATATAATCAGTGTGTATGCTTGTGATAGATTGCTCTCTTTCTGAAACTTCGTCTCTCCGTGAAGACAATTTGTGAGAATGCTGCTTAATGACGGCTGTGTCTCGTCATCATTATGATAATGTATGTATTAACTTGTTTTTTCTTTTGTTGAAGACACAGCATAGAGTTGCTGCTTCTTTGTGACTGTTGTGAAACTTGAATTGATACTCTGCAGGTTGATGATACGGGTTTAGACATATTGTTTGATATAGTTTTAAATCCGTATGTTTTTGAAGAGATACATAGGTATCGACGTGTTTGCGTCAAAATGTAAATGTTTATTCGGACTATTATCGGTTGTGATACATAATGTGGCATTTCTCATTGATATAGTAAGTATTATTTGTTTCGTTGATTCTGTATACTCCCGAGTAGTTTAGATGGTATTGTTGTTGGGATAAATAGCTGGAGATTAATAATATTTAGAAGGCGTAGGGTTTTAGGTTGTACTACTAAATTGAGACCGCACCATGTCAGGTTATATCATTAATATTGATGATGTGTTCAGGTGATCTGGGATTGTTAAATGTAAGAAGTGTGTATAGGTAGATGGGTGTGTGGTAGTATATGTGTTTGATTTAGTATAATTGATATAGCGATATAACTACTTCTACCATTGTGTTATCTGTTAATTCATAACATGTGTTAATTTATTATTATCACTTTACGGGTACTTTATTTATTGGAATTTGAACGTTATTCATGTTATGAGAATATATATTATGGTGGGATGGTTGAGTAGTTAAATTAGCCAACCCAAAACCAATTCTAAACATGCTAATATATATTACTATATAGAATTTATTTATATATTATATAGGTACATATTATATTTATATATACATTGTATATATATTGTTGTATATTATATATATAGGTAGGTGTAGTTTTATATAGATATATTTATTAGATTAGTGATATATAGGTATGATAGGTATAGGGGTATAACCTATATAATTCTACTGGGCGCGATCTTTTTTGTTAGTTTTCATATGTCACCTCTTCTCGTTTCGGGATTCATGAGGGAGAACAATGACTCTTTATTTCCAGTAGCACACCTAGTAATAAAAACCGCAGAGAGGAAACGCGCGAAAGCGTAGTCAATTTACAAAGTGGTTATAGACCTAGCTGATATAATTTATTATAGAATGTTTGTCTGAATAATAGTTCTGCAGGTATCATCCGAGTCGTATACATCTCGCATATTCGTAGTTTCTGGGACAAACAGGCTTCACGTACAGTGGGATTCAAAACGGAATGGTGGCAACAGAAATTAAGTTGGGCTGGCATACAGTGAAGAGAACGAAACGAGGCGCGATGTTTGTAACTGGTGCCAAAAATTTTCAATGTATTAAAATTGGATGCAATGTTAGTTCTACTAAAGACAGGTGGGGTTATTATTCTAACAGTTTCCATTCTACAAACTTTCAAAAGCCTTTAGGAAAAAAAGTAGGGGGGGGGATTAGAGAAATGAGCTGAAATTAAATCGAGATTTCGAACCACACACTATAAGATGTTAAGAAATGGGGAAAACCTCAGGGGACAGCTCATGAAGAACTGCTATTCACCTTGGCTAACTTAAAATTGGGGTTTTTTATACTTTTCAACCGAGAGGTGGAAGTGGAAAGGAGGACTTAAATAGAGAAGGTTAAAAATACTTTTTTCTTGCCGAGGGTGTTGGATTAATAATATATTTTAAACTGTAATTGAGGGAAGAATTAAGCTCCCCTAGTTTTACAGCGTACTAAATATCAAGGAAGTTTGATTGAAGTATATTTGGACAAACTGAATTGATGATGATTCTTAAACGTGAGAGCAGAAAAAGATCAGAGTGATGTTAGGACAGCTGCGTCGTTGTGTGAACTTACTGTGCGGGATATAAAGGATGGGGGGAAGTTATGATAGATGAGTTGGTTGAAAAAAAGTACAGGTGAGGAAAGAACAGAGGTTCTCCGTTTTTAGCACAGGTCATGAGAGCAAGTTTTTTAAGTAAAGCTGAAAAGCGGGGGAGCCGAGTATATGTTAGTGTTAGTGGAACGGGGTAAAAAAAAGTCCAGTTAGAAAGAGTTATTGATTGTCAATTATCTGTTTAAAATACCCAGAGTGAAAAGACAGAAACTATTGCAGAAGTTTTCAAAAATATCAAAGAAAGAGTTGGGTGATTTAAATTACTGTGAAAACTATTATGGGCTTTTGGATGTTGATTTTGCTTCTAGGTATGGCTGTGGAAAGAAGTTAGGATGATGTGAGAAAGGGCCTTTTTCAGAAAGAGGCAAACATGAAGCAATGTTCTCTATATGGACACTGTGTAAATCAATATATGATCTGTCCCCAGGCGAGCGCTCTGCTGGGATAAAATCAGAGAGTCAAATAGTTTTTTATTTTTCTTATATATTTTTGACAAGACGATTTACAAACTGTTTTTAGCAAGTCGCTAAAGAAAAAGAAACATGATTTTTAGCATGATAGTTCGAATCATTTGAAGTCAACGAAATCCAGATCTCTACAAGATTTTACAGAATGCTTTGGAGTGAGTATGGTGGTATCTCCATTATTAAGATAGTAGTGGAAAATGCTTGGCTTCAGGGTGTTTAAACGTCGAATTTTGGATGGTCGTGAGCATAGGTCAAAGAAGGGAGCAGTGACTTTGCCAGACACTTGCAGGTGGGGTGATAATCTTGCCTGCAAATCAAAATGACGAGTTATCCTCCTTCTCATCCTGTATTGTATTGGATAATGAAGGCTCACTTATCTCAGTGGGGTGCATGCACCCTTCTCTTTTCCTTAGCTTTTTGCTTGTGCAAAAGACAGGACTTTAGTGTATGACTTAGTCATGCCCCCCTATTATTGAACAAATTTGCACGATGAAAGTAATTGCAAATCTCAGTGTGGAGGACGGTCAATACTGACTTACAAGAAAAAAAACGTATCAGTGTGAAAATAATTGCAGAAGGTTATTTGCATCTTGAAATTGTGCCGCGCGAGCTCGATTGGGGGCGTACGAGAAAATTTTAAAGACTGAAAAAGATTGGGTATTTAAAGGCGATTGGAAGAATATACTGGCGGATAGTGTTTAGTAATCGAAGAAATTCGAAGAGAGGAAAATACTTATTCAACGACAAATCATTTGATATAATGATATTTGCGTAGTCGCTTGATTGGAGACGTCTTCAGTCATTATTAACCTACCGAAGGTCTGTCTTGCATGAATTAGGAAAATTTGGGAACAGATTTTCCGAGCATTCGCCTAATCCGGCGAGGGTTCTAATTCACAAAATCCATATAAACATTGAAGATCCATTCAATTATTTACTTTGTTATTTTCTTCAGGAATTTATATTTAAGAGATGGAAAAGTCCATTGTTCGAATATTGGAGCGACGTGGATATTGCGAGTTACAAAAGCTGCTCGTGAAGATATGCGGCTTCTTGTCATTCTTTGTAACGGCAGCCTCGGTTTAGAAAGATACGTTCAGTACTATGAACCGGATTACTAAGTAATACAATAAATAGAATGCTGCCAGAAACCTTAAAGCATTGTATGATGATAAGCATCGAAGGGTCTGAGATCAAAGAGAGATTGTTCTAGAAGAAAAAAAAACAGATGACTTTATTGCGACGAGAGAAAACGCGTCGTTATCCGATTCCTTTATTTAAAACTCTACTTCTTTAATACCCCTGAACTACTAAGCTTCTGGACTAAACGTCGGGGGATACGCCACGAAGTGTTTATATATAATTTAGTATATATAATATATATTTTATATATAATCTATATATATTATATTTACTTATAATATATTTAACTATACTATATTATATATATATATATATATATATATATATTATTATTATATATTTAGTTATATATGGATATTATAAATATATCATTATGAAGGGTATTGAGGTAGTAGTGAGGTAGTATATGGTGATAGTGATTAGGTTATAGGTATGTATTGATGATTTAAATAGTTACAACGATATAATCTCGACACCGATTATAAGTAGTAGATTATAATATATATATTATATATATATATATTATATATTGCGTTATAATAATATAGATTATATAGATAGTATTATTATATTTAATATTAATAGGTAATAGGTATTTTAGTAGTAGTGGTTTATAGTAATTACAAAGATATTTCAAATTTAAGGAATTAAACTGCCTTCTTCTTGAATTGAACCACCGCATGTTGCGCGTGGAGGACAAGTAATGCCCGGTGCTATCAACTGGAGCATATCCTCCAAGCCAACAACCTTTGGATTTCAAGAACAGTTTTAAAACAACCGATATAAACTCTTATAACTTTTATATAATTTCTCTTATAATAACTGTTTCTTGGGGGGAGCAAGGTGAGGGATGTTTGGTGTTTTTTCTACCAGCTAGTGTTTTTGCTGGAAGGATGGCTCAGTTGTTATTTAGCAGCCGGGCATGGGGGATTATTGTCCTCACCGCGGCAACATGCGGTGGTGTTCAATCCCAGAGAGGCGCAGATTAATTCTGGTACCTTCTCATTTAATGTTCTTTCCTGTTAACATACTTATCTAATTGCGTATATTATGCAATATGGAACATCGATATAGTATACATATTATATCATATATATATATATATATATATATATATACTGTATATATATAGGTTATAGATATATATATATATATATATATATACTTATGTTCTTGGCTGGTGGTAGTATTGTAAGATTAGTATATAATTTAGTTTTACCATAAGATCTATTTTCCTTATGTTGAGAAAAAAGTCCATAATTACTGCCATTTGGAGTATCAGTTCGATTATAGATATTGTCTGGACTTTTTGAATTTGTTATATTATGTTTGATTTTATGTTATCTAGTCTTTCCAAATGAAATTCTTTCACAAATAGATTGCTATAATTTTACAACTAAAGAGATTTGTTATATTTCGGATATTACTATTTTATCGATATTTATCGACAGTATCTAATTAGACTAAGATTAGCTGACAAGTGACCAGAATGATATATCTTTAATTTTATTGTTAAATGAGAAATACTTATGTGGATCAAGAATTTCTGTAACGGCAATAACTCGGCACATTATCTGAAAGAAACATTGGCGGAGAGTTTGTGAAAAGTGCATTCACTATCAAACCCGTATTCACCCGGAAAGCCGAGGAGACCCCGACTGCCTTGCCATCGGTGCGGTTATACCCTTGGGGCTTTCTTTAGTTGCAAAAAAAAAAATTTTAATTAGAAGATGAGTCCGTGATTTTTTATTCTTAACGATAAGCGTATAAAGGTCCTAAATACGGCATTATCTACTTATATTACCTATAATTATTAACAATAATTTTTTTTTTTTTTTTACATTTTTTTTTCCTTTTCCTTTTTTTTTTTTTTTTTTTTTTTTTTTTAGCATCTTTTAATTTTTCCATTTTTTAGACCTCAGCATTCACGAGCAAATGTATTCCTTTTCCCGGTAGCTGTTTTGTAGTTTTTGAGATTATGATTGTGGCTCTTCTAGAGGCTGGACATTATTAATAATTATATTACAATAAATATATATATAGAAAAGTTTAGTTTGTAATATTCCTTTTTTGGCATTCCTTTGATGGAAGTTCATTTCAATGGCTTAAGCATTCTATTGGTTACATGGGCGCCGGCAGGATGAAATCTAAGGGGAGGGGCCAAGCATTTTTTGTTTGTGATGTCGAAGGTTTCACAAGAAAGCTATATTATATATGTATATATATTATATATTATATATTATATATATAATTATATATATAATATTATATATATAAATATACTATAATTATAATATCATATAACTATATATATTATTATATATAAATTATTATATATATATAGTATTATAAAATTGCTGGTTGGAAGATAGGTTTAAAAATGTCTTTTTTAAATTCCCATTTTGAGGTGTTATATAATTATATATTATATATATATATTATATGATATATATATATATATTATATAAATTTTATATAAATAATATGATATTATATTATATAATATATAATATATGTATATTAATATATTATATATAATATATAATATATATATATATAGCTATATATGTATATTATATAAATGAGGTAATACTTTACACGGTGGTTATTTTGACGCGTTATTTTATGTTGTTTTGTTTTTTGTTCTCCTCGAACGCGTCTTTCGAACGTTTACGCACGACGCACGTGTGATATTACTATTTTGAGGCAATGCACATAATATTAACTCATTATTTGTTTTTTTATTTCAGTTTAATCATTGTTTTGGTTTGGAAGAATATATAAATATTTATATTTCTTCTCTTACCTTATCCTATTCTAATTCTTGTTGTTATAACAATTCACATGTTCAGTTAGTAGTTCTTTTTGTCCACAACTTTTGTTCCTCTGTAGAGGGACTGAGCAAATTCATATATCATTTAACGATTCTTCTGTATAATGGTTGACGATTAGCATAGTTTGGTGATGCTCGGGTTGCTTAAAGTGCTGAAATGTAGTCTTTGCCAATTGTTTTAAGAGGAAGGGAGGGGGTAGCGGTGTGCAAGTCGTTGGATGAAGCATGTTAGAAGAATTTAATTGCTAGTTTAAAACAACAGGGAAAAAAGCCGCAGTAGTGTTTTTTAAGTTTGATTGACAGTTGTCAGCACCATAGACACGTCATTTTGTCGTTCTACAGCTAACCCTTAGGTACCCATCTGAATTTCTTCCATAATTTGAACCATGATTCTGCTTCACCTTATCCAGTTCTTCAATTATTGTTACTATTAGAAAGTGAAGTTTTTCAATTTTTCTGTTTTTATTCAGATTTGTTTTATACTAATAATTAGAGGGATGTAAAATACTGAGAAATGTTGGTATTCTGTTGTCGTCCGAAAATCTGATTTTCTGATATGTGGCAATGAGATTCTGATAAAAAAAAATTTCTGTAAGTTCCTTAACACTGGTAAAAAGTTCCTTGTTTGAAAACAGACTGGACATGTTTTTCGTCTCTATGTTGTGTTTAACTAATTCTAACACCTATTTCAACGTGTGCGTGGACTGTGAACCTTCTTCCAGACTGATAATGTTACTGTTTGAAGAATGTTTCGTGACGAGGCTTCAAGTCAGAGACATACTTGGCCCATTGTACTAAGCCAAATAATGAGATTTATGAGTTCCTTTTGCTGACGAAAGTTGAAATGATTGCTGCTGTTCCTGTGGCCTTGGTTACTTCTGAATCTGATGACAAAGTTTCCAAAACTGATTTAATGTGAATTGACATTACAATTTTGATGGAATATTTTGAGGACCATCTTGTTTCGCATAGCATTGGGATATTCATTATCAGTTTCCTACGCAATGGGCTTTCACGAAAACATCTTATAACTTTCTTTTTCTAGAATTATTTCAAAATTTGGGAACAAGATTCAAGTCAATAACAACTAAATTTAAACGATGAGAAGCACAGTGGAAAAAATTTGGCCTTGGGAATTGAGTTTCTTATTTATTTTATTGTACTCCATTCCTTTTGCCAGCCATGGTTGAGCATCCTTCAAATCCAAGTCCAACGACCTTATTTCATCATATTTAAATTGTTAAACTTCTCTGGTAGTCATAGAAAATGACTTCTGCCAATATCTTTACAGCTGTTTAATTTTTTTATTCAACGGAGTAAAAGCCTAAAATTTCTGTTGCTAACTTTCAACTCCTTATCAACCGAAACGAACGCCAATTGACAGCTCCTCCGACCCCAGAAATGTCTGCGTGTTTTCGATTGCTAAGACCGATTAGGAAGTAGCACTATCGTTCACTTTCTTCCCACAATGGTTTATTACAAATTAGGTTCCCGCAATATGGAATATGAGCTCATTCATTGGACCATATGGTGATGTGCGGTATTTTTGTTTTACTCCCTGATTTGTAATATGCTCGAGAAGGCACAGCCATCAACCAGCTTCAACTCTGAATATTAGCAAATTCGAAAAATTACCCGTATCTGCAGTATTGCCTCGAACAGCTAGATCAATGGGTTCTACAGAAGATCAAAGTATGGTAACCTGAAGAAAAATATCTATTATTTTTCTAAAATAATTAAATGTTCAGCAGTATTTAATTGTTTTCAAAAACATTAACGTTTATGGTGTTAAACTTATTTGTGTTCAACTTTCTCGCTGCAACAGCAGCATTTCTATGCCACTGAGAATTAACATGGTTCCTTGTATGTGAGTTAAAGTCTTTATATTTAAGATTGGTCTGACAATAAATGAACCCAAAAACCCCTCTTTTGAGCGCAAGGTTCTAAAATAGACACTCATATTTACAGAAGGCTCTTTTAAGGTTTCTTAATATACTAACAAACGAATTGTATTGATTAGCCAATGCGTGAAGGAAAGCCCTTTGCCTCCTGTTATATCTTGCTTAAAGTCGATAATTTTTATAATCACAATGCATTGAATTTGTTTATGAATATCAATTTTAGATTGCGAAGTAATTTCTATTTTGTTTTGAGTAATGTAATTTCCAATATCCCAACAACGATTTTCAACAGTTGGTATTACGGCGGATGCGGAAGCTTCATTCATATGATTAATACAGGTGCCGGCAATACTCGGGACGGCATTAGCACTGCCATTGGCCTTAGTTAACACTAAAATTATGAACCAGTACCATCATTCAATGTTTCAGTGGTTTGTTCAGTCAACAGGCAGTGATTTTATATTATCACTTAAGGCGAGTGCTCTTAATCTACAATTTAATCCATTGTGATAATTTTAAATAGTTTTTTCCTTTTTTAAATTTGCTGGCAATCTTTTATATATATATATATATAAATTAATATTATATTTATATAAATATTTATATTATAAATATATATTAATATATTATATATATATATATAGTAATATTTTATATTATATATAATATATATATATATAGGGTAATATGAGTGATGCATGGTAACATCGCATCCGCGAAGAGCATCCGCATTTTATAAAGATCCGCATTTCCGCGCTTGTGCCCAGCGGATGTTGCCGCGGATGATCTTGTTGTCGAGTTGATAAAAATAATTTTAAGAAAAACATTAAGATGAATCTGAGCGGCGTAGATTCCGGTTTTGAAGATTTTAAAACTGTCAACAAATCTATATCTTATGTTATCAAAGACGTTCCAATTCGCTGGAATAGTTACAATGCACATATGGAAAGAATAGGTGATAATTCAAAGACTTCTTGCTTTGTACGCCAGTCAGTATTTCAAAGTACATTCTTACTAATGTGGGAAAATAACATGCATTATCACACTGTTAAGCTATGAAACCATTGAAGAATTACCAAAAAATCGACGTTGCTCAGTTCTGTCTCCGATGTAATACCATTAAATCTCAACGCTAAGGAAGGCATTTTGAACCTCATTCAAATGAAAATGATGACGGTTTAAAAAGAATTAAAGATGTAATAAAACTAAAGCATAGAAAACGTTTTCTGGCTCTGTGAAAGTTAATACCTTCATTACTATTGCCAACGTTACTTAGATTCCCCGTTATAACGGCAAGTTCTTTTTGTAACAATATTAAAAAAGTTAAATCGTATCTTTGTGCTGTTGCAGTTGAAAAACTTCACTCCGAACAGCTATTAATTCACCAACCCATTAAAAGGAAAAAAAAACGAAACCTACAGAACCAACACCTTCTCCAAGTAAATCAAAAACAGATTCAGTGGAAGAATTTCTTACAGCCCAGTAGTGAAGAAGAACAACCACGCATTAACAAAAGATGTAATGTAATGATTGAAAAACTATCACCAGATACAACAGATACAAATGATAATCCTATCAGCTGGTGGAAAGTTAGCAAAATGTTTACCCACGGTTGAGTAAACTTTGCAAGGAAAATTGCCTGTCCTCCAACTAGGTTCAAGTGATTGAGATTATTGAGCAATGTTGGGCTAATTTATATAAGATGAAAGAGGAAACATCGTATCTCAGCAGATATGGGCAGAAAAAAATGATGATTCTCAAGCCCAACCTTCTTTAATGAATTTCAATACTAGTGCAAAAGTATGTAAATCCTTGTAAATATCTCTTTCATTAAGCTGAGGAGGTTGAGCAAAAGAGTTTTGGTGGGGTGTATTTGGTTGCGGGTCCCAATCCCCACCCTGGTAACACAATTATAACATAGGTTGTGGTTAAACTCGAAGATTTATTATTATTATCATTATTAGTATTATTATTTATTATCTTTTATATTATTATTATTATGTATTAATTTATATTATTATTATTATTTATTATTATTTATTATTCACGATTATTCATCCCTACTAATAAGGAGCATCCATGCGCCCTTTCGATTTATTCCGGTTGGATGGAATATCGAGGATCCGCTCTCAGTTATTATATATATATATATTCATATATATATAATATATATGATAAATATATTATATATATATATACTCCTAGTTATATATATATAATATATATATATTATACATAATTATAATAATATATTATATATTATCATGTATATAGTATATATATATTATTATCTATATCATATCCCGCATTCGCATCCGCGGATATTAAAAGTAAGTATCCGCATCCGCATCCGCCTCCGCGGATGCGAAAAAAATGGCATCTGCAGCATTCCTATTACATATATATATATATATATATATTATATATATATTTATATATATATATATATATAATAATTATATAATATATATTATTATATATATATATTAAGTTATATATATGAAAAGAGAATGGGGGCAAAAAATGCGAGACTTTTAAAACTTAAGTTTCAATTTAAAGCAAATGTCGTACCCGATTATTTAAGTAGAAATCTTGTTCCAAATACTGGTTTCAAATCCACTCCCAAAATTATATAATTGAAATAAACGAATAAACACTTGTATCAAAACGACAACTTTAGGAAAAGAAGCAAAATTCATTATTAAATTGTATACACGTCCAGCATACAATTTCTTCAGCACTTCTCTCCTATAGTTCAGGTTTCCCATTAAATATAAATGATGTGTGTTTCGTTTTCCTAGAGTTTTCTCGACCCAGGCTCTTATGTTTGAGATACTCTCTCGGGTAGCTTCGACGTCACATAACCCGCCCCATAAAAGACATATTGATACATAAAATTGCTTTCCTCATTTTTCTAGTGACATTCCAGTTTCAGCATTGGGGAAAAGCATACAACCCCTGCGTCCGTAGTTCTATTTTGGCCTCCCAGAACGCTCGTGTATAGTCTCAGGTTCTTTTTGATCTGCTCTTCTTACATCTCAGTTTAGTACGGTTGGTTTTACGGCGTTCTCATCTTATGCGACACCCTATGTTTGATTCTGATGAGTGATATCGACTCTCTAATCTACATTTCTTGTTATTCGAATTGAACTTCACAAACTTGAACCTTTATACGACGCCCTCTGATAGTGGCACAAGTGCTATACGCGACTCAATGACTCTTGTAGTCATTCGTTGCTCGTCTCTTTGAACGGAGTTTGATCTAGTGTATGGGTGTGCTGGGCCAACATGTCGAGTCTCAAAACGCTATCGCCCTGTCTTTTGTGTTCTTTGTCCTTCTCTCGCTTTCTGCGCGAGCCTCATTTCTATTTTCCAAATAGATCAATTCTCTTCACATAGCTATCTGATTTTGTTTGCCATTTTTAGTGTTGCGTCATAGATATATCTAATCCATCCTTAACGTATATTATTCCAGAGGCCTGCTTGCGGACTTCGTGTTCTCATGCGTGAACACGAATAAATTGTTAGACTCTCGATACGCTAGCAGAATATCTCTTAAGACGTTAGGTTTCTTGACAAAACAAATACCTCCACGTGAAAGCGGCTACTCAGCCACCGGTGGACATACAAAACAGAAAAAACATCCTGAAAATACGTTCTAAGAGTTCAAAAAAAGCTGCGGTTGCTTTTTTTCCCATGTGACGCTCAAAACTGTGGTCTTGAAAGGTTATGTAGATCTATAATCATGTGTCTCAATTTTATATATAGAGTTAGGTGAGCTAATAAATATGGTTATATGATGGAAGTTAAATTCAGATGCTCATAGTGTGAGGATCCTTCCACTAATTATATAAAAAATAAAGTGATAATGATTATATAGATTGTTGCTCACCTTAAATATAATAGAGTTACTCATTATTTATTGAGCTCAAAATAATATAATATATAATTTATATGTAATTTTATGTATGTATATATAGTATATACTCATATCATCATAAGTCATCTTGACAATGTTATATCTACTAACTTGACATCAGTTTTACATCCAGCCGAGAGATCGTCAGTTAAAGGTAGCCTATAGGCGGTAGGGTTGTTTCCTCAAGTCAGCTAATTGTGCGGTTTGATCCCCATTTTGCCTTTTCTCTGCTACTCTCCTTTTGGACTTGGTGGTTATGTAAATAGATATTGACGTAAACTAAGTTAAAATAAAACGTAACTGGCCTCGACTAATAGAATTAATATATAAATAACACTAAATTAAGAATATATAGAATCTATATCTACCCAATAAGATCTTCATTCTTAATTATCAATAAGTATATTAATTACTTAAGTATCTATATATTATCAATATGTATAGGAATCACATTAATATAACAATTATTTATACATATATAAATAATAATATATATCAGATATATATCTTTGTGTAGATCTTAACAAATAAGCTCTTCCTGGGAGTTGTAATAGATAGATATATATATGTTAAAATTTATTAATATCTATTCTTATTCTCTTATATCATCTTACTCTTCATTATCTGCTTTGTTAATAAGATAATTCAGATAGGAGAATATGTAAGATACTTATACCTCATGACATATATTGTTAGGTGTACTATGGTCAACATGCTCTAATAATGAGCTCTTAAAAAACTAGTCTAGAGTTTAATATAGGTGTAGAGATGATAATGAGGCGTTACGAAATATAAAAATATGAACGCTAAATGCGTAGAGTGCTCGCGCGTTGGATGCTAGTGATCTTGACAGTTCTGGAATATAAATAATCGATATAAGTATAATAATCGTTTAATTTTTAATATATGTATAATACGTTAATTCGATTTACCTTTCGATTATTTCGTGCTCTTCCGGTATTAGAGGTTTAGCTCTAATTGTATATAACGCGAAATAGTAGTATACTATGATAAACTCGATATCTATATGTGTTAGAATATATATTTCATAAATTGATTATATTGTGTTATTTAATATTAATTATGATATATATTTGTTTATTATTATAATTTAAAGAGTCAGTCTAAAAATTTATTATGTGTGAGAGATCAATGTGAATATATATAAATTATTATTATATATTATAATATACCTAATTAGAAAAAATTATAAAAAAGATATATAATATAAAAATACAAAACATAAATCCACAATCATTTCAATTTGTTAGTAAATAATAAAGGATAACAGAATACCGTTACTCCATTACTTTCACGTCATTATACTCAACGGAGGAGTAGATTTTTTGTTTCTCATTAGTGATAGATGGTCTTGTGTAGCAATACTTTCTTACAGCACAAACAATGCACAGTAATCAGCTCGTTACTTTTTCTTTCATGTACCGCACCGAATAAGGTGTTCGATTACTATATATATTCTCTCTCTCTCTTCTCATCTTTTGGGTAATTTCTTCATTTTGGTTTAATTTTTTTTTGTATTTGTTGAATTTTCGACTTCTTTGTTAAACGAGCTCTGCCTCGACAAGTACTCATATAAACTACCCTCTCTGAGCTATAATATGTAACCTAATTTTTCTAGTATAGATACAAGGAAATCGCTTGATTCTATACATTATATAATTCCTAGTGAATCTTAGTACATGTGGTGTTCCACTAACCGGGATATTTACAAACCTTTTTACCTAAACGATTCATATTGATTACTAAGGTCGATACAAGGAAATCGCTTATTCTATATATATATATAAGAATTATTATAATATTATAATAATTATATATTATATATATAACTATATAATATATATATTATATTTAAGATATAATTTATATTTACCTTTACTTTCTATTACCCCTTATGGCCACCTCATCGTTACTTATTCAATAGGTTACTTGCCAATCTATACAATGGTACTCACAATGGTTATAGCTTATCTCAGCCACCTCATCGCAATAAGGGTTTCTCTTATACTATATTAATAGTATACTGTATCGATAGTAATGGAATATGCAAATATATAAGTGAAATTTAGCATTATAGATTTGTAGATTTAGATGTTGTGTATCCATGTTTATAGGATAGTATATGTAATT
>JABUQX010043356.1:30000-32500 GCA_015478945.1 Trachelipus rathkii | reverse complement strand
CTCTCTCTCTCTCTCTCTCTCTCTCTCTCTTATTTTTTTGCAGGTTACCACCACTCACGGGTAGAGTTTTTCTCAAGGAAGGGGCAGAATAGTTATTAAGATAAGGTGAGCGCAGAAGAATTGAGGAAGATTAAATACAGCAAGAAAAACATTTATAGCAAGGAGTTCCACAAAGAAAAAAAGGTGGTTGGAAAGAAGGAGGCACAGCAACGGTTCTCAATATTCACTCAAATTTCACGTGCAAGAAGAGCACCCCTTTTTCTGCAGTGACGGCAAAGTGGTTGTGGAATGTGGGAGAGCAAACCAATCGAGCACCTACTGTTAAAGAACCTGTCGAAAAGAGATCGTGCGCCAACGTCACGTCGAAAAGATAGAGAGAGAGAAAGTTTGAAAGTAGAGGACAATTTGTTAATCGTTTAGCCTTAGACTCAATCCTATCCAAAAGGAGTATGGAATCTGAGGCTCCCCTAAATGTAAGAAAAGTACTCCATACAAGGGAGGAAAAGATCCTTAAACAACTGGAGTAACTGTTCAGAAGAAAAAATTCCCTCGACCTGAATAGAACTCCCAGGTTCCTAATGGCCACCATAGCTGTTGTTGTGATATGAGATTTCAAAGACAATTTGTTGTTAACATTTAGACCAGGAATGTTTGTGCACTTCACAAGCGAGACAGTTGAGCCATCAGAAAGATAGTTGGGTGTTGCTGGGATAATGAAATTAGTTATAGATTAATTTTGCACAAGTTTGAGGCGATTCCATCGGGAAATGCAATTCAGATCGGAAAGAATAGAATTGGAAAGCTGAAATCGAGAAGCAAGTCCAGATTCAAAAGAAAAAACAGATTTGAAATGATTGGCAGAATGGAGAATTGTGTCATCGACGCAAGAGTGAACAGAGTTAGAAGTACAGCTGAGAGTGTCATTGATTAAAAGTAAGAATAAAATAGGAAATATAATAGAACCTTCAGATACACAGCAATTGGCAGAAATTGAGGAAGTGGTCGCTCCATCAACAAGTGCCAATTTAGAGCGATCTGAATGAAAGCTAGACATGAGTAAACAAAGAGAAGGAGGAAACCAAAGGAAGGGAGCTTAGAGAGTAGCGACGCGTGCCAAACCCAATCAAAGACTTTCGACATATCGGGGGGGACCACACAAGTCTCTCCATAATCCCTAAGGACAGGAGACTATAAATCGGTGAGATAGGATAGCATGTCACCAGTTGAACTCGAACCTTCAAAAACCATACTTGTGATCAGAAAGAAGAGAATGAGATTCTAGATAATACAGGAAATGAGAGTTAAGGAACGTTTCTAAGATTTTAGACAGAATACAAGTGAGAGCTATGGGTTGATAGTTAGAAGGTTCAGAGCGACTGGCCTTCTTCGGGATCGGCTGGACATATGCACTCTTCCAACACTGCGGGAAAGCACTAGTATGAAGACACAGAAAGTAGAGTTGAACGAGCAGAAGCCCCAGCTCAGAAGCACTTTCCCTCAAAACAAGGGGAGGAATGCCATCCGGGAAGCTAGCCTCTACATCTCATTTACGCCTATTATTATTATTTCATCTAAAGATGCGATTTTTGATCTCTATAAATATAACACTTAGAAGACGGACGGTCCTGAAAGTATCCTTCCAATGGTTCTCAAAATTTGTGTTTATTAGTTTACATCCTTCCTTGGTAAATTGTTTTGACTCTGCCTATCAACTTAAACCGGATGTCATAGTCCAGTTTTAACAAAGGACCATGACATCCGGGAAGCCTTCTCAACTGGTGGGATGATTCTTGGTATCCTTTTTGACCTTTAAAAAGGTTATAACTCAACGTGGAGAACTGGGGTTCTCATTAAACTCCACTCCCTCGATTTCCGTGGACAACTCCCTCTTTTCATTAAATGCCTTTTGTCAAATAGATCCATCTAGGTTCGGTGCTCTTCTATTCTGTCACGCCACTTTACTCTTGATGAAGGAGTCGTTCCGTAGGGTAGTGTTCTAAGTGTATTACTATTTGCTCTCGGATTTAATGACATCGTTATTTATATCCCAGCGACAGTTAACCTTTCTCTCTATTTTAATGACCTTGAGCTATAAATAGCCGGTGCCAGGCTACAACTCCTTGAACGGCAACTTCAACTAGCTATTGAGAATATTTCACAATGGAGTAACTCAAATGACTTCCATTTCTCACCCACAAAAACCATAGCAGAACTTTTTAAGAAAAAAGGGAATCGAAGAACCTGCCACCTTCTTCCCGCGAACCTAACCTTATATGGTTCATATATATATATATATATATATATATATATATATATATATATATATATATATATATTTTATATATATATATATATACTATATATATATATATATATATATATATATATATATATATAAATTTTATATATATATATACTACATATATATATATATATATATATATATAACAACCAGCAATATATATATCAAATTTAGAGTTATTAGTATAATTGTACCTGA
>JABUQX010043356.1:0-10000 GCA_015478945.1 Trachelipus rathkii | reverse complement strand
CCTATCCCTAACTCTTTTTCTCTCCTTTTCATGAATGATCTATTTGTTACATCGTCTCCCATAATCCACTCTTATGATGCAAACCTTATCATTTATTACTCCTTTTAATTTGAAAGACGTTCTGCTCAACAGCAAACACTTAATGCTATGATAATAGTTATGGAGCAATTTAAACACTTATCTATAGTTGCGGCCAAATAATTATTCTTGTTTTCAATGTATTAATTAAAAACTCAGTTCCTTCATCTCTCTGCTCGACATATTCGTCCACACAACTACAACGTCTCCGAAAACACATCACAAACCTTCTTATGTCCATAAAAGCTTTTTCTTTCTCAATGAACAGGTTTCTAAGGGTATAGTGTTCTGGGGCACCTTCGGAACTTTTTGACTCCAGTCCAGTTGCTTGCCCTGTATAGGGACGAATCGGGTGTACATCAGGAACGTAGATGGCCTAGTGGATAAGGCGACCGGTCACTGTTAACTCAGCTACGCAGAGTCCAGTGTTCGAATCCCGCTGATGGAGAGTAAAATCTCCTTTGACTCATTTAAATCTGTGGTATTTCCACATATACAGCTCTTCCTGAATATATGAGGCTAGGGATTTTCGGCTCATCTACTCTCTCTCTCTCTCTCTCTCTCTCTCTCTCTCTCTCTCTCTCTCTCTCTCTCTCTCTCTCTCTTCTCTCTCTCTCTCTCTCTCTCTCTCTCTCTCTCTCTCTCTCTCTCTCTCTCTCTCATGAAATAAGAGAAGCCAGAAAGATTTACTGTATTTCTACGGAGAAAATAGTATTTAGTGTCACAGAGAATAAATTTGCGCACAACTCCAAAATTAAATATAAGATGCATGAGTTTTTTTCGAGTTTGTTGATGATGCTAATAAGTAATAAGTATTATTATGAAACGAACTAGTATTATTACTAATACATTATAATATTTGTTAAAGAAAGGATAATTTAAAAATATGTGTAAATAAATTATACTTTTTTATAGAATATATTAAATAAAGTCTTTCAGTGTTAGTTTTAAGATAATATAATAATAACTCGTAAATAATTCATCTGTTCACATATATTACATATATTCACATATCTATTCAAGAATTAAATATAGAGTAACTTGAGTATTAATAATGGTAAAAAATATACAAAAAATAATATTTACATTTATTATACAATATTTCTATATGTCTATATAATTCTTATGCAGGAAACTATAGAAGTAATTTGATGATAAATCTTGTAAATAATAATAAAAATAATAATAATAATAATAATAATTAATAATAATAGTATAATTTAATACATAATAATTATAATATTAATATAATAATAATAATAATAATTTTATGATAAATCTTATAAATAATAATAATAATAATAATAATAATAATAATAATAATAATAATAATAATAATAATAATAATAATAATAATAATAATAATAATAATAATAATAATAATAATAATAATAATAATAATAATAATAATAATAATAATAATAATAAATTATTATTATTATTATTATTATTATTATTATTATTATTATTATTATTATTTATTTTATTATTATTATTATTATTATTATTATTATTATTATTATTATTTTATTATTATTATTATTATTAATAATAATAATAATAAATTATTATTATTATTATTATTATTATTATTATTATTATTATTATTATTATTATTATTATTATTATTATTATTATTATTATTATTATTATTATTATTATTATTATTATTATTATTATTATATATTATTATTATTTATTATTATTATTATTATTATAATAATAATAATAATAATAATAATAATAATAATAATAATAATAATAATAATAATAATAATAATAATAATAATAATAATAATAATAATAATAATAATAATAATAATAATAATAATAATAATAATTATTATTATTATTATTAATTATTATTATTATTATTATTAATTATTATTATTATTATTATTGATTATTATTATTATTATTATTATTATTATTATTATTATTATTTTTATTATTATTATTATTATTAGAGGAGACATCAAAATAAGCAGAAAATAGAAGAAACCTGTAAGTTAGATTCATAGGCATGTTTTAAAGCGAGGAGGGTTATATAAAAGTGGAAAAACAAATAGTGAGCAGAATTCCACAGAACAGATATTGCTGGAAAGATGAAGGGGGGATCACAACGGCCAAGCCATCTTTTTGCGAAGACAAGTCACATCTTGTGATATGAAGGTGTTGCAAAAAAAAATTTCAAACGCAGGCCTGTGAGTTAATATTTAGGCCTAGAAGGGGTATTGGTACTACTGTATAATATAAAACATCTTTAATATACATAAAAAGAGGTAATTTAAAAAAAAAAAACTGTTTTTTAAAAAAAAAGTTTTTTTTAAAAAAAAAGAACAAATTAAAAAAACCCGTTTTTTTCACAACCCTAATCATAGCACTGCATAAGGTCAATATTTTTTTTCTGAATAATGTTAGCCACTGGTTAAACTAAAGCAAAATATTTGGCTATAACGGAAGAGGTAATAAGGAAATTATGTCTTGTTTTCTAACAGTTTAATAGAAAGGCTGTCTTTTCTTGTTTGATTGTTGCCTTCTTTTGACACTTTCTAACCCTTCAACGATTTTTATCATATTTGTATGGAAAATAGCAATAATATGATATTTTTGAGTCCAACGGGTTTCACAAAGTTTAGGCAAGCTGGGAATGTATTTTCTTCTTATTGTGGAGTCTCTAAAAAAGTTTATGTTCTTTATTGTGGAAACAGTGTTTCAAGTTTCCGGAATAATGTTTAGATCATTAATGACCAAATTAAGGGAAAATATAATCCTTTTTTTATATTTTTCCCGCAGTTTCTTTTGAATTCCATGTTCTTTCCTGGACATTGCTGCTGCAACTCTGTCGTACCCCTGACAACACATAGACAATGGATCCAAACCTTCTTTTCTAAACAAATCAAATCGTTTGGCAATGGTTTTTTATTATCCTTCCTTCAGAATTTGCAAACCCCACAAATTCTTCTCGACATTCATTTTTTTCAAGATGCGAAAAACCTTTTGAATCCTATAGATAAATTGTTCATTGCCTGAAAAATTCGCAGTTTCATCAACCAATATGTAGACACCAAATTTTTTGCATCTACAACAATCAAGTTTTTTTTATGATAATTCCACACAAATTGATAAGTTCATTTTGAATCATCGAAGACGTCCAGACGGCATTCGTCTGTCCTTGAAATGCTCTTTCAATTCCACATCACCACTTTCTATTCGAAGTTTTAATCAGGTCTTCAAAAACTCCCTCATGCAGGCCTATACTCTTAAAGATAAGTCATGGGTTCCACAGAAAATTATGGTCTTCAAGATTGCTGCAATTTTCTTTTAAATTTCTGCAATTGTTTTTTAATGTGCTGTCTGCAGCTGAATATCAACTGGTACGCCTTCCGTGATTGATGTTATCGACATACTGAGAGTTTTAGCGGAGAATACTGTCAGAAAAAGCTAGCTGTATAAAAGCACAAAGCAACTAGTTGACTTCAAGCCAATATGAAAACAAAAACATTAAAACTCTTTAGAAAATATGTAAATTTATTAATTAGTAATTACTACTTCATTATCTATTGATTGATGTAATCTTTTCAGCTTTTTACTTAATAAACCCTTAAATACGTCTTCAGCAAACATTTAAAGGTTCATTTTTTAATTTCACCAAGATTAGGGGGGGGGGCAAGTACCGCGTCCCTCTGCCCTCCCCTGTATACCGCCCATGTATAATAATTATATATATATATATTATATATATATATATATATATATATATATATATATATATATATATATATATATATATAATATATTATTAATATATATATATATATATATAATATATATATATATATTATATATATATATATATTATATATATATATATTAGGCCTGTTATATTTTTTTTAAGACTCTGTCAGTTTTGATTTTTATTTTGTGTTTTTTTAACATATTGCTAGTAAATGATACTAACAATGAATTATAAGTGGTGACGGACATGATTTAAAAAGTTCGAAATATTTTTAATAAATTATCTTAAAAATCACAATTTATTCATAATAATTTTTAAACAATGAAAATATCTCGAAAAGTAGACACTTACGAAAAACCAAATTACAATATTTGAAATCAGCGTATAAAGTTTTATAACAAAAATGTAAAAACAAAAAAAACAAAATTTTTTTTTTTCATAAATGAAATATTTCGAAAAGTACAAAACTTACAGAAAAACCAATTCATATTTGAAATCAGCGTGTAAAGCTTAATTACAAAAATGTAAAAAAAAAATTTAAAAAAAAAAAAAAAAAAATTAGGGGGCGCGGCCGGCGGGGGACAGAGGGGGGGACGTTTTCCATACCCCGTAGGGGAGGGGGCGGAGGAAACCCGCGACATGATTTCAATCATATATAATGACTGTTACATTTTCAGACATACCAGTATTGATGGTGTTCCTCGTCTGCTTAAGTTCATTTTACCATCCGTAAATCGCAAAGATGGCAGGAGTCGGGGTCTTCTCGGCCTTCCATGACTACGGGGTAGGACTAATTTCCCCCCTCCGGGGAGGGTCTCCCGGACCCACCCCGCTCTTTGGTATTTGGTGTCGCGGGGTTCCCCCGCCCGCTCCCTAGGGGTATGGAAAACGTCCCCCTCTCTGTTCCTCGTCGGCTCGAGCCCCTACTTTGTCGTGTAATACCTTTTTTTTTTTACAAATTTTTTTTTTTAATTTTTTATTAATTGTTATTAATTAAAATACAATAAAAAATTAATATTAATTTTGTCATTTTCCTAACTAAACTTTTCGAGGATTCCAAAAATGTATTTATTTTAACTATAGCTATAGTACTTTTAAAGATAAAAAAAATACCGTATTACTTATTTGTTTACATTTTCCAAACTAAAATTTTACCAGGATTCCAACAATGTAATTATTTTAACTGTAGGTATAGTAGTTTTCAAGATATGGCTTTCGTGATTTTGTCGTTGAAAGTGCAACTTCATAATATATATACTATATATATATATATATATATATATATATATTATATATATATATATATATATATATATATATTTTATATATAATTATATATATATATTATACTAGTATTAATATATTATATATATATATATATATATAATATTCATATATATTATATTATAATATATATTATATTATATTAATATATATATTATATATATATATTATATAATATATTATATATATATATATATATATATATATATAGATATAGTATATATATAATAGTATATATTATATATATATATATATATACTATATATATATATATATAATATATATATATATACTATTATATATATATATTATATATTATAGGTTAAATTTACTTTTCTTACCTATCGTATGAATGTTGATTTTACTGTATATCGATTATATATCGATAAAGATTATAAAAACAATTTTTATTTTAATGTGAATAGAAGTTAAATTTAAAAGAAAATAAAAACACCAAAAAATGAGAGAAAAGTAGCTTCACTTGTTTTACAAAAAAAAATTAAACTATAAATTTATATTTTTACTCGTAAATTATTAGTATTTAGCAGAAATGAATGTAAGTGACATATACGAAATTTGTTCAAGTGGCTGGTCACTTTTAAGTTTTTTTGCAATATTTCCAATTAATTGTGACGAATAAGAAATGTAACGCATGCAATATTGAATGTGACATTAATTAAGAAAAAAAAAAAAAAAGTTCTTTTACGTTTTCTAAAATGTACAAAAAAAAAAAAAAAAAAAAAAAAAAAAAAAAAAAAAAAAAAAAAAAAAAAAAAAAAAAAAAAAAAAAAAAAAAAAAAAAAAAAAATCTCAAAAACTACAATAGCTACAGCGAAAAGGAATACATTTTTGGAATCCTGGTAAAATTTTAGATAGGAAAATGCAAAAAAAATAAAAAAATAAAAAAAATTATTGTTAATAATTATAGTAATATGATTAGAGAGCCTATTTAGAGACCTGCTATTTATTGGTTTACTCGTTAAAATAAATAGACTTTTCTATTAAATTTTGCTTATTTTTTTTTTTAACCTAAGAATACACCAAGGGGTAAACCGCAAAGATGCAAGGAGTCGGGGTCTCTCGGCCCTCCCGGGGAACTACGGGGTAGGACTAATTCCCCCCCTCCGGGGAGGGGTCTCCGGAACCCCCGCTCTTGGTTATTTGGGTTGTCGCGGGGGTTTCCTCCGCAACCTCCCCAAAGGGGTATGGAAAAAACGTCCGGCCGCCCTGGTGTTCCCGCTTCGGCCTCGAGCCCCTTACCATTGCCGTGTAATACCCTTTACAAAATAATATATATATATACTACTATGTCCCCTGCTCCTAAAAAAAATAGCCAATATCTTATTTTAATTTATTTTAATTTTATTATTTTTATTTTTTTTACATTTTCCTAACTAAAATTTTGCAGGGATTCCAAAAATGTATTCCTTTTCGCTGTAGCTATTGTAGTATTGGTACTACTGTAGCTATTGGTACTACTGTATAATATAAAACATCTTTAATATACATAAAAAGAGGTAATTTAAAAAAAAAACTGTTTTTTTAAAAAAAAAGTTTTTTTTAAAAAAAAGAACAAATAAAAAACCGCGTTTTTTTCAACCAACCCTAAATATAGCACTGCATAATGGTATATTTTTTTTCTGAATAATGTTTAGCCACTGGTTAAACTAAAGCAAAATATTTTGGCTATTAACGGAAGAGGTAATAAGGATAATTATGTCTTGTTTTCTATACATGTTTAATAGAAAGGCTGTCTTTCTTGTTTGATTCGTTGCCTTTTTTGCACTTTCTAACCCTTCAACGATTTTTATCATATTTGTATGGAAAATAGCAATAATATGAATATTTTTGAGTCCAACGGGTTTCACAAAGTTTTTAGGCAAGCTGGGAATGTATTTTCCTTCTTAACTTGTGGAGTCTCTAAAAAAGTTTATGTTCTTTATTGTGGAAACAGTGTTTCAAGTTTCCGGAATAATGTTTAGATCATTAATGACCAAATTAAGGGAAAATATAATCCTTTTTTTATTATTTTTCCCAAGAGTTTCTTTTGAATTCCTATGTTCTTTCCTGGACATTGCCTTGCGCAAACTGTCGTAGCCCCTGACCAACACATCAGACAAGGAATCCAAACCCTTCTTTTTCTTAAAAACATCAATCGTTTGGCAATGGTTTTATTATCCTTCCTTCAAAGAATTTTCAAAGCCCCAGAAATTCTTCTCGAACATTCATTTTTTCAAGATCGAAAAACCTTAATCCTATAGATAAATTGTTCATTGCCTGAAAAATTCGCAGTTTCATCAACCAATATGTAGACACCAAATTTTTTGCATCTACAACAATCAAGTTTTTTTTATGATAATTCCACACAAATTGATAAGTTCATTTTGAATCATCGAAGACGTCCAGACGGCATTCGTCTGTCCTTGAAATGCTCTTTCAATTCCACATCACCACTTTCTATTCGAAGTTTTATCAGGTCTTCAAAAACTCCCTCATGCCGGCCTATACCTCTTAATAATAAGTCATGGGTTCCACAGAAAATTATGGTCTTCAAGATTGCTGCAATATTTCTTTTAATTTCTGCAATTGTTTTTTGATGTGCTGTCTGCAGCTGAATATCAACTGGTGAAGCTTTGCGCAGCAGCCAAATGTTATAGACATACTGAGAGTTTTAGCGGAGAATACTGTCAGAAAAGCAAGCTGAATAAAAGTACACAACTAGTTGACTTCAAAGCAATATAAAAACAAAAACATTAAAACTCTTTAGGAAAAATGTTGTTAATAATACGTTAGTAATTAGTAATTACTACTTCATTATCTATTGATTGATGTATCTTTTTCAGCTTTTCTACTAATAAACCCTTAAATACGTCTTCAGGCAAACATTTAAGGTTCATTTTTTAATTTCACCAAGATTAAGGGGGGGGGGCAAGTACCGTCCCTCTGCCCTCCCCTGTATACGCCCATGTATAATATATATATATATATATATATATATATATATATATATATATATATTATATAATAATATATATATATATATATATATATATATATATATATATATAAATTATATATATATATTATATATATATTATATATATATATATATATATATATATATATATATATTATAATATATTATTATATTATATATATATGCATTTTTATTTTTTAAGACTCCGTCCGTTTTTGATTTTTTTTTGTTTTTTTTTACATATTGCTAGTATATTTGATACTACACGATTAGTGGTGATGGACGTGATTCAAAAGTTCGAAATATTTTAAATAATTATTTAAAAATCACATTTATATCAATAAAATTTTAAAAAATGAAATATCTCGAAAAGTACGACACTTACAGAAAAACCAATTACATATTTGAAATCAGCGTATAAAGCTTATTACAAAAATGTAAAAAACAAAAAAAAACAAAAAAATTTTTTTTTTCATAAATGAAATATCTCGAAAAGTACAACACTTACAGAAAAACCAATTCCATATTTGGAATCAGCGTGTAAAGCTTATTACAAAAATGTAAAAAAAAAATTTAATGTTAGCCACTGGTTAAACTAAAGCAAAATATTTGGCTATAACGGAAGAGGTAATAAGGAAATTATGTCTTGTTTTCTAACAGTTTAATAGAAAGGCTGTCTTTTCTTGTTTGATTGTTGCCTTCTTTTGACACTTTCTAACCCTTCAACGATTTTTATCATATTTGTATGGAAAATAGCAATAATATGATATTTTTGAGTCCAACGGGTTTCACAAAGTTTAGGCAAGCTGGGAATGTATTTTCTTCTTATTGTGGAGTCTCTAAAAAAGTTTATGTTCTTTATTGTGGAAACAGTGTTTCAAGTTTCCGGAATAATGTTTAGATCATTAATGACCAAATTAAGGGAAAATATAATCCTTTTTTTATATTTTTCCCGCAGTTTCTTTTGAATTCCATGTTCTTTCCTGGACATTGCTGCGCAACTGTCGTACCCCTGACCAACACATAGACAAGGATCCAAACCTTCTTTTTCTAAAAACAAATCAATCGTTTTGGCAATGGTTTTATTATCCTTCCCTTCAAGAATTTCAAACCCCAGAAATTCTTCTCGAACATTCATTTTTTCAAGATCGAAAAACCTTAATCCTATAGATAAATTGTTCATTGCCTGAAAAATTCGCAGTTTCATCAACCAATATGTAGACACCAAATTTTTTGCATCTACAACAATCAAGTTTTTTTTATGATAATTCCACACAAATTGATAAGTTCATTTTGAATCATCGAAGACGTCCAGACGGCATTCGTCTGTCCTTGAAATGCTCTTTCAATTCCACATCACCACTTTCTATTCGAAGTTTTATCAGGTCTTCAAAAACTCCCTCATGCCGGCCTATACCTCTTAATAATAAGTCATGGGTTCCACAGAAAATTATGGTCTTCAAGATTGCTGCAATATTTCTTTTAATTTCTGCAATTGTTTTTTGATGTGCTGTCTGCAGCTGAATATCAACTGGTGAAGCTTTGCGCAGCAGCCAAATGTTATAGACATACTGAGAGTTTTAGCGGAGAATACTGTCAGAAAAGCAAGCTGAATAAAAGTACACAACTAGTTGACTTCAAAGCAATATAAAAACAAAAACATTAAAACTCTTTAGGAAAAATGTTGTTAATAATATCGTTTAGTAATAACCAGTAATTCTAAGCTTCCATTTATCTATTGATTGATGTATCTTTTTCAGCTTTCTACTATAAACCCTTAAATACGTCTTCAGGCCCAAACATTTAAGGTTTCATTTTTTAATTTTCACCAAGATTAAGGGGGGGGGCAAGTACCGTCTCTGCCTCCCTGTCTAACGCCCATGTATAAATATAGTATATATATAGTATATATAATATATATA
>JABUQX010043355.1:57500-74171 GCA_015478945.1 Trachelipus rathkii | reverse complement strand
ATATAATACTAATACAACTATTATAGTGAGCAAAATAATCATATAACTACTACCTTAACGATCATGAATAATAATCAGCTACATTAACAAAGTTCAATCTAACAACAGTGAAGTTTAAAATACTAACTAAAAACATATAGTAATAGTGTGCCTTACTATATTCAACATAATCTTTTTTCTTTTTGTTTTAATAAACTTTATTTATATTATTTTTAATAACTTTTCAATGTCTCTTTATAGCAAACTTTTTTTAGTCTTACAAATATTAGAAGTTTGAGGCATTTTAAATTTGGAGTCTTTTTTCGACCTGAAAATATTTAAATTTTGAATTTGGAACCAGTTAATTATATTTGATTTCGATATAGATCTCTCGCCAATTGTTATTTTAATTTTTGTGTCTTAAATAACTTTTTTTCATGTTTTATCATTAGTATATTATGTTTCTTTTATCTCTCTCAGATGTTTATTAGTCTAGGGTTCGTGAATTAAAGAAATTGGATTGGTTTTTGAATAAATCTCATAACTCCATTCACTAAAAATCCTAGATAAAAATAACTACTTATCTCAGAAGGAGCTAACTTCAAAAATTTATACGGAACTCACACACGGTCCGAAAGTGATTTAAAGAAGTCTCACTATATTTCAGTCTGTATGTATGTATGTATGTATGTATGTATGTAGTATGTAATGTATGTATGTATGTAATGTATGTATGTATGTATGTATGTCATGTAATCTACTTAACCTCCCCTTACTCTACGTCGCCCAACGCTCACTCACGTCTATTCGATTTTGGTAGTTGAAATATGAATCTAATCATTATGATTATCTAGTATGATATATTACTCACTAATGATTCACATAATATTTACGTAGTATATTACATATTGGATAACATAAGCATAAAAATATGTTACTATTTTATACTTAACTAATAGTATATCCTCGAATATAATGCTGACATATATATAATATATAAAAGTTAATATATATACACATTAATTAAAATAGCTAAACTAATATAATCATAATCCATGATGTATAAGAAATATAATTAGTTAATTATAAATTACTCAACTACTCACTTAATAACATTACCTTAACACGAAATAAACAAACTTAACAATTAGCATAATAAGTTTCAAATATACTTAATAACCAGTAAAAATGTAACTAGCAATAACACTATTATAGTATAACGATAGACCCTTATTACACATTTATTTTTTCTTTTGTTGTTAAAACTTTTATTTATTTTAACTTTATTTCTTTAAAACTTTTTGTTTTAAAACTTTATTAGTTATTATTATTTTTATAAATTTTATTTCTTATAGATATGTATTTTATTAGTTTTGCTTTTTTTATTATATTTAAAAAATAACTATTTTAAATTTTTAAACTTTTTATTTATTTAAAAACTTTATTTTTGATTTATTATACTTGAAAATTTTAATTCTCATTATTTTATTGTTTATAACGTATAAAAAAATTTTTATATACATTTTATATGCCGCAGTAAATACTGCATCATTTTAATAACACGTTATATATTTTATAAGATAAAAACTCACCAGTAACATAACAAAGTTTTCACACAAATAAACTTGTCTATTATCAACATAAGACTTCGTCTTCATTATTGTTAAGGATTGAGCGTACAATAGTCAAATATGAAATGTATTGTAGGACACATATTATAAAAGTAGAAGCAACGTAAATAAAAGACATAATCAATACAGATTCTAATTTAGGCCAAATTAACATTGGAACAAATGAATAAATATATACTGGGTTCACCTGTGGTGTCTATCTTTCAGTCGCCGCGATAGTTATACTATACATATATATTTTGCAAACAGATAATCTCTCATAAACATATATATCATATTCAATATTATCTTTACATTAAACATAGTAACATTTACAAAAATTTATTCATCAAACATACTCGATATATCATAACAAAATTATATGCTGGACGTATCCAGTATATATAATCAATAGTATCTTTCAAATCAATCAATTATAAGCTAACATTAATCTATATATCCTGTACTAGGAATATAACCGCGCTCAAATAATATATGACTCAAAAACCTATATACTCAATTATACCTTTAATACTGATCTAGAATTTAATAATGACTCTTAACATTAAACATATATATAAAAGTTTCTACTTAACATCAATCTAAATAGTAACTAACATAATATCATAACCTTGAATAGATAACATTGTCATGACGAGATGAACTGATTGTGGTCCGTTACTAGGATACTGTTATCATATAACATACCAGTAGATGTGTTGATAAAAGTTAATATTGTTCTCTCAGTTACAATATCTACTCAACTGCTCACTTGTTACGAAATTAAAACGTATAACGTTCTCACAATAAACACATAATAGATACACACGTTTTGTTATGGGTGTGAAATTCGTAAATTCTGAAGAAATTAACACACATTAGTTCTTCTATATGTTGCTTTTATGTGTTTATTTTGTGATCTAGCGTTTTTCTGTGACGCCTCGCAAACACATATTACTTAAAATTGAACTTTAACACTAAAGATTAAATGTAAGAATATATTATTAATTACGATCCCTTGACAAGATTGGGTCTCTATCTCATCACACATAAAAGAAAAAGATATTTTAGGGAACTAAACCTCTCTCTTATACCATACTGATCAATGAATATACGTTAACATAATAAAGTTTTCACAGTAATAAAGCTTACTGATCTAGAGGACCGTACATTTTCTTTTAAATAAAATAACCAGTAAGTGTTTTTTTTTATTATCAAATATTGTTGGTATTTTTCGTGGTAAAAATAAGTAGTGTTTTGAAGTTAGTAAACATTAGTAAAAAGGTATTCGCAAATTTTTTTTCGCAGGTAGCCTTTCTGATAATTATCTTAGATGTTCTAAAGGGGGGTGGGCGAGGATATGTATTCTTTTTTTTTCGCGACTCTGAACATAAGCAATCAATATAACTAACATAACTAACCGATAAAACCTAATACTCACAACCATAAAACCTAAACGCATACAACATACACTAACAAATATTAAGACTCTAGGAATACACATTGAGACACACTTAACTAACAAGTCTACCACTATGTAATCATAGAGCACATACATCGCTCGCACATCTCTTATACTATCTTAATGAAATAGCACAGACAACATTGTACTCGCACAACCGAGCTACCGTGTACGGCCTGTCTTATAATTTACTCAAGCATTTGATACATTCATCATCATATATTAACGTTATATTATAACTTACACTAAATAATTATAGTAAACATTTATGCAAAACTTTTCACAACTTATGGTATAATATTTATCATATATACAGACCTATATAGCGAAAGTTACATTGACCTAATATATAATCTAAAAGTTTATACATATATCTATATCCTCATATACAACATTAATAAGCTAAAACATTTATAATAGCTATAACAAATATGAACTCATAAGAAATCATTATGCCGTCATGAACAAGACTTAAACCATCTTAAGCCAGGAATTTATAATAAAAGCAGTCACACATTAAATCAATATGAGATCATGCTCGATCTACTTGTAAAAAGACGAAGTTGAAATAGACAAGAGCTAGAAGTGTGTACCTCACGACCTGAGTAATTACTAAAATTAGTTACCTAAAATATTATATGCATAGTTCACGAGATGACGTAGAGAGATGAGAAGTGAAAGAAGTTGATGAGACGATTGAGAACGAAGTAGCACAAGAGAGAGAAATGCAGAGATAGAGTAGAGCAGTCAAATTTTCAGAATTACAACATTGAATTAATTATCATACAGACACCCATCTCGTACAAAGTAGAGTAAAACGGTCAGTGAAAAGTGTCGTCAAATAACTCTTTACTATATCAAAGCAGATCGGTGCTGATGGTCAGTAGAGAGAAATACATTGAAAACACTCATTAGAAAAATTATACTTGAATCCATCTTTTGAAATAATCTCATTATAGCATACGCAAGTACTTATATACGATATGGAATTAATAGCATCAACTCGCACATGTTAACGAATAGTCAAAGGAACTTTTGCATAGGTTCCATAGAGATGATAAAGGTTTTAGAGTTGTGATGAAACGCCAGCAGTTCAAATTAGAGAGATATATGATAATTAGGAACTCTAGAGCATAGGATCTCGCCAAATCCTGTTACTTTTCTCCTTATACTTTGATTCTATAAGACAGTCACAATTATGAGAAAATACAATAATTTGAATATATACGATTATAATCTTACTAACTAATATAAACAGTAACATTTACTAACATATATTATATATATCCCCTCTTTACTAACAATCACTTAATGAAGTTAATATTATCATACTAAGACCATAGTACGATAAGTATGCTTATATAATAGTAACAAGTTCACATCAAATATAATAGTAATCACTAATAGCGTAACAAATGAATACATAAGAATAAATAACGACATCACAATAGACCAAAACTATAACACTAAATTGCACACTATTCGTATAATGTTCATTTCTATATCTACAATAAAACAAAAATATTCACTCACTATAATAAAATAGCCAGATATAAATATACTAATAAAAATGTATAATTGAATATAATAAAACAGTAAACCTAATTCTATACTTTTTTCCAAGCACACATCATATTTAACATAATTAACACGTTATAGTTAAAAAATTCTTAAACTCTAATACTTAACATAATATTGACTCTGATATCCAATAATGTATCATAACATGTCCGTATAATATGCAATTAGAGCAGCGCAGACTATAAAAATATATTTAGTCATAAGTGTCTCGAAATAGAAATAATATAGTTACAAACCTCGTTTTCTTGTTTGAGCATATGATCTATTAGTATATAAGACTATACTTAAAAATGTCTATCATATGATATACAAATTAAATGGTAAATCAGACAGTAGATAAATATACAACTTGAAACACAGAACACTCACTCTCTCACACATGTATAACTTCATTTCAAAAGATACAGATCTCTAACTATATGTAACACTAATAATTTGGATAACGAGTGATAGAACGATCTTTACATTAGAAAACTAATATAATAAGCTCGCTTGTGACCTAAGCACCCACTGTAATAATCTACTCTATGACGAACCAATGTATTTACACTCATACAGCATTAAGCACAAAGGAGACGACTACGAGATCAGAGATGTATGTGGTCGAGTAAAAAAAAATATGTTAATTATACAGTACCTACACTGTATGATAACAGTCCGCTCGTATCTAAATAAGACGCTAACGAAAGATAGAAAAATTTAAAGTTCATGCTAAGCGTGCGATGTACTCTGGATACGTACTCTTAAATTTCATTGATCTGGTTAAAATAAAATTTCATCTCGTTCTGACTATTGGTATTCTCTAGTATTAAACTCTACCATACTCGTACTTTAACTTGAAATATAATGATTTATTCTTGCTGTTTTGAGCTTTGATTAAGCATAGATGGATGCGCACTACATATTATTTAAAGCCGCTGTCCGTAATCGCCCACTCTAATCTGACAAGATATATATATACTAAGCATAAATTTGTTAATGAAGTTACGCTCATTGATTCGGTTTACGATTTAATTTAAATGACACTTCGTTGGGAAATTATATAACGACAACGTGAAGGAGAATAACAAGCTAAGAGATGGCTCGAGAGGCAGATGCTTTACATTCGTATCAACACTGAGTATAAAAACTCATAATCTCACTACTGAAGACATAAATGTGTATCTATAAACTAATATATCCTCTTTAATGAATGAATTCTATCTTTCATAACCAATCAGACAGAAAGTAAATACAGAGAATATATCTAATAATAGTAAGCGACTAAGGTATGATCGCGTAAATAGAATACAATATATCAGTTCTAAAAGTAGTAAATTGTAAATTACATTTCAGTTCGATAGACACTAGCACAACAACGATCATAAAATTAACATAGAGAGAGACTCATATTATATAAGTTCTTATAGATACTAACCACTTGAATAAAACTACTCAATATAACGTAAACATTATTATGTTTTTTCTCATATATAATCACTTATAAATAAGCTATACATTACACAGACATTATACCTAAGAACTAAGTAAAATAATAGTATACAAACGATCGAATTTACTAATACAACTTAAGCTAACTGAATAAACTAACTGTATAACAATTAATAAAGTATGACTACATCATAAATATATAATATCAACCTGTAAAGTTATACATGAACTCAGTTGCAAGTGAGACTAACAAGATCAAGCTTTTAGTTAACTATTTCGTTGCTCTCTCATTCTCTCATGCTATTACCAAAAATCAATCTACTTATCTCTCTACAATATCAACTCTGATAACTCATTCTTCTCTCATTCGACAACGTTATATAATTATTATGACTCAAGGTAATTGCTTATTCTACCTGGTTTAATATATCATATACTATATCAAATAATAATATATATACAGGCAGCGAAAGTATGCTAACGTAACAAAGTTTCCGCATTAATAAGCTAAATATAACATATAATACCTATGCATCTAAGAATAGTAGCTGAAAGTACCCATAACGATACAAACCTACACCTACCTTTTAACGTGTCGAATACACCCTAAATTACTCAAACTTCTGCAATAGCTATAATACTAAGTACATAAAAATGTATCCATACTAAATCGTGCAATAACGAACAAACCTTACTCACACTTTATTTTTCAAGCCTATCTAAATATATAATCTAACGGTTAATTCTTGCTCATATTTTAACGCTATTTATTCCTATTGTATCACTATACATCACATCTCTTATGGTAAGAGTTCCATGTTTATGATTAACATAAAACATAGACAATTGTCAATAATATTTCAAGTCACTACTTGCTTACTAACGTATCCATTTCATATAGACTATGTTACGTAATTGTTCTATATTGAATTGATTTTATTTGTACTCTTATTAATACTTCTAACTATATTCAGTTAATACAATTATATTATATTGCTCCTTGATACATATTATCATATCACATTTATATACACACTATATCGTTCTTATTATATAATATATATCATCTGGATCAGCGTAAGTAATCTTTGCAGAGCACATCGTAAAATAAAACATATAGTACAACAGCACAATTCACGACAAATGAATTAATTTGTTTCTCTGTAGCGTGACATGAAATCTGACATCATCCATATAACTTTATAGTATATATACACTCTGGTAGTATAATTATAAATAGAATTACTCACGCTAAGATCATAGTTATGCTGTATTTCCTGAAATGCTCATAATATAATTGTCATAGAGATCAATCTTATTCTTATGATAAATTGTATCATAAATATCTCATTGATTATGACCAACTTTATAGTCAAAACACACCGATACACAGAGAACTCTCTCCATTACGTAACCGATTAACTGAAATTCCTGAGCCACATAATAGAGTATCATATTTTTTTCTATAATGCTAAGTATGCTTTAGCCTTCAAAGTCATTGCATGAGATAGCTAAAGTAGATGTAAGCCGAGATCGTGGACACATAATGTATAAATAATATTAAAAATTATTGTTCATTTTATATATACTAAGTATACCTGTGACTTCGTAAAATTAGATATTGCGGTAATTATACCAATAAAAATGATTGATAAGCTAACAATTAAGCCTTCATGAAATAGCTATAACACAGCTGATAACTTAGTACGATATATATATGTAACATCAATTACTAACTAATTAAACATACCTCTAGTGTAGTGAATATATATATATATGACTAAACATTTATGATAATATTCCCTAGTCACTTAGATTACAAAGGTATTAGTTACATATAAACTAAAGTACTCAATGTACAGTATACTGTAATATGTATTTCATCCTAATAATTTTATCAGAGCTATATATAGTGACAACAGGTAATATAAGCGTGTATTATTATCTAACTAAGAATCCTTAACAATAAAGCTAAGAAATATACATAGTCAAAGATGGGGGTAAACTTACACGCAAAATCTTGAACTAATGTAATTGACTAACATTATCTTCTTCTTAAAAAGTGATATCAACACTCGTTACGAAGTTATTATATATATATATACATCATATTTTGAACCTTATGAATAGTAGATAATATAACGCATGAAATTATAGCAAATAGTATCTATCGGCAAATTACCTTTTAATTGACTGAAGAAAAAGGCAAAATACTACTATTAATAACATAAAAAACAATTATTTGAATCTTAAGGTTCTTCAAATATCATTAATGAAAAGTCAAAGATAAGCGTCAAAAGAGAAGGATCTATATCGTCAGTTAACACAGTAATATCTTACAAAACTCATCATTTCTCTAACAAATCAAGTGTTAATTTATTTCACCTTGTCATAGTAATATTTAACATAACGTATCTAACTTAGTCGAATAAACAGTGATATAACACAGAGTTATTGGTAAAAGCACAGCTCAATTAACCTAATTCCGAGGAATAACAAGGGGGATGCGCCCCTTTGAAAGGGTGTGTGAATCCTGCGAGGGGATCACCCGAGGGGTGTAAGGAAACGGCTTTAGGCCTCAGCCCCGTAAGGGCTGAGAGCCTACCCCTCTTCGGAGGGTAAAGCCCGCTTACACCCCTTCGGGGTGATCCCCATCGCAGGATTCACACCCTTTCAAGGGGCGCATCCGCTTGGGTTTTCTCTCGAAGGTTAATTGTGTTTGCTTTAAGATTAATCTGGTTAATGAAACTCGTTTATTCGTAAGTTAGTATACGTTATGTTAAATATTATATGACAATGTGGAAATAACACTGATTTGTTAGAGTAATGATGAGTTTTCGTAAGATATTTACTGTGTTAACTGACGATGATGTGTTAGAAACGTGAGCCTAGGTAAGTTTTTTGTAGAATAATGTTAGGTTTGCCTAGACTTTGCTAATGTCTGGCGTTTATTCATAGGTCACATAATGTCATCGTTTATAATCCTACGAAACGAGTGACACTTTGATGAAGTAGTGTCAACTTCATAGTTCAATATGGTGGCATCTTTGATAGATTGGTCACTTGTTAAGGGATTTTTGTTAGGATAATCGGCTTTACCTGTTGCTAATATGCTCGAAAGGTGGGAACATATCGAATATTGTATGACTTGTTAGCTACTTTACCTTGATCAGAAGGGAATTTTTCAGGATGTTTAGCTGATTATTCAATACACGAGGTATGTTTAGGTTGCATTTGTAGCATTATATTGCTATCCGGTTGATTTGTTAGCTGTATTGATGATAAAACTTTTATTTTGGTTAGCATATATTCGTAGGTTAGTATATAAACAGAACTTTTTTTAATGTTATGTTGTCAAATGATACTGTGAAATATGACTTGAATCTAGCTTCAATCGATCACAGATGGGTGGGACGGATGGGGACTGCACGGATGGAGGGGTTTGATTTACTGATTTACTGATTTACTGCTTTATAATCAGTAAACTATTAGTTTTATCTGTGATATTTTACTCAGAGAACTTATTTTTATTATTTCAAACCGATAAAAAAAATGTTTTTTTTTTTTTTTTTTATTTTTTGTTATGTTTGGTTAAAACTTTGTTATGTTTGCATATATTCGTGGATTAAGATATTTAGACGAGGTTATGATGATATTTTGTTAAAATTTACGAAGTTGATGTAAAACATCTGTTACGTCAGCATTATATTCTTGGTCAGTATGATGATTAGACAGGTTTATGTTAACTTTTTGTTAAATTCTACGTGTTAATGTAAAAATTCATTGTATGTTAGAGATGTGCCTTGAAAAAGTGTGAGTAGGTTGCGTTTGCACGATGTGTTAGCGTACTTTACTGCTGTTAAGTGCAGAAGTTTCGCTTAGATAGTCTATGTGGTTTATTCGCAGTAAGGGTGTTATGGTTTTGTCGTTGTACATCATATTCCTTGTTCAGGTTATGTTATGTTAGCTTTATTAATGCGGAAACTTTGTAACGTAGCATACTTTCGCTGCCTCTGTATGATAATTAAACGCAGGTATAATATTCTTGTTAAATATTACTGTGTCAATGTAAGTATAACGGTTAATATGTAGGTGAAGTTGTCTCGCATAAATAGTATGGAGGTTAACGTTTTTGTATGCAATGTCCTGTTTCTTTACAGGTGTTAAGTGTGGAACTTGTTAAATGTTAACAGTTTATTCGTGCTTAAGTTGTGTTAGATTCGTCGTTGTAACATTATTCTTCTAGTTCTGGTATGCTTATGTTAGCTTTATTATGTGAAAACATGTTACGATTAGCATATGATAGAGAGAGTTAGTATAGCTTAACGAACTTAATCTTGTACTATGTTATTGTTGTTTGTTGTTGTTGTCGAACGAGACTTATACCCTATTTAACTGATATGGTTCTCGGACGTCGCAGTAATGGTAGTGGCTACTCTTCGTGTATTAGTGTGTGGAGAAAGATCTCATTACATTTAGGGATGTTTATATACTATTTTCTTCAGTAGGATAGTTTTTTTCTCAGTGTTGGATACGATGACATCTCCCCGCATCTCTACGCTTGTTGTTGATATCTTCACGAGGAGTTTGGTTATTCCCAACGATGTATCATTTATATTTAACGTAAACCGAATGGCGACTGTTACATCGCTTGTATTCCTGTCAGAGAGTCAAATATAATAAGTATTGCATCACTTTATGCAAATGGTTAAAGCATAAAATCATTTTTCATGTTTAGAGTTGTTATTTTTTGAAAGGGGGAAGGAGTCTAAAAAGAGATAAGCCTAAAAACTTTACATTTTTCGTCTTTTAACTCGTTGGTATATGAGGTTAGGTATGGTTATGACATATTTTGATAAATGTTACTGTGTCAATGTAAGATTAATGTTAATATGTTAGAGATATGCTTGAAAAAAGTATAAATAGTTTATGTTTTGTATGTAAAGTTAGTTACTTTACCGAAGTTAAGTCTGGAACTTTGTTAATGTTACAGTTTATTCGTGTTTAAGTTGTGTTAGGTTTGTCGGTGTACATTATTTTCCTAGTTCATAAGATGCTATGTTAGGCTTTATTAATGTGAAAAGCTTTGTTTGTTAGCATATATTTGTTGATCAGTATGATTCAATCGGACATGTTATGATAGCTTTTTTTGCTAATATAGTGTGTTAGTGTAAGATTAACGTTAATATGTTAGAGATAAGCTTGAAAAAAGTAAGATTAGGTTACGTTTTACATACGCATGTTAGTTACTTTACTGGGTTAAGTGTGGAACTTGTTAATGTTAACAGTTTCTTCGTGTGCCAAGTTTGTGTACGGTTTTGTCTTGTGCGTTATTTCTTAGTTCTGTTACGGCTATGTTAGCTTTATTGATGTGGAGAACTTTGTTTACGTTAGCATATACTTTAGCTGGTCTGTTAATGATTAATTTAACCATAATGTTGTGAGAAATTTAGTTAAATGTTACTTGTGTTAGTGTTAAGATTAACGTTAATATGTTAGAGTTATGCTTTGAAAAAGTAAGAATAGGTTACGTTTTGCATACCATGTTAGTTGCTTTACTGGTGTTAAGTATGGAACTTTGTAAACGTTTACAGTTTATTCCTGCTTAAGATGTGTTAGGTTTGTCTTTGTGCATTATTTTCTTAGTTCAGTTGATGCTATGCTAGCTTTATTAATGTGGAACACTTTGTTACGTTAGCACACTTTCGCTGGTCTGTATGATAATTAATCAATGTTGTGAATGAATTTTAGTTAAATTTTACTGTGTTAGTGTACAGATTACGTTATATGTAGAGTTTGGCTTGAAAAAGTAGATTAGGTTTACGTTTTGCATCCATTTGTTGCTTCACTGGTGTTAAGTGTGGAACTTTGGTTAATGTTGACTGATTTATTCAATCGTGAGGTATGTATGTTTGTCTTTGGGCATTAGTTTCTTAGTTCAGTTGATGCTATGTTAGCTTTAATTAATGTGGAAACTTTATTATGTTAGCATGGCCCCCCTTTCGCTGTCCTGTAATGATAATTACCATGTTGTGATAAAGTTTTTGCTAAATGTTTACTATGTTAGTTAAGATTAACGTTAATATGTTAGAGTTTGCTTGAAAAAGTAAGATTAGGTAACGTTTTGCTACCATGTTAGTTGCTTTAGTGGTGTTAAGTGTGGAACTTTGTTTAATGTTAACAATTTTATTCCCTGTTAAGATGGTGTTTTGGTTGTTTGGGTTTATTTCTTAGTTTAGATGAATGCTATGTTTAGATTTTTTAATGTGAAAACTTTATTATGTTAGCATACTTTCGCTGGTCTGTATGATAATTAACAATGTTGTGATAAATTTTTGCTAAATGTTACTTGTTAGTGTAAGATTACCGTTAATATGTTTACGTACGAAACCAACAAGAAATCATAGTATTTGCGTAATGTTCGAAACGAACCACAAGAAATCATAGGTATTGCGTAATATTTCGAAAAGTGGGAGGAGTTTGAACAATCTCAACTTGTATCTGGTAACTCTAGTGAAACAGGAACCACATCACTTCCGTACATGTTCGTCTGTATTATATGTTTAGTTTTGAGTGTTTTGTTAAGTATGAAATTTTGTTAATGTTAGCCATTTATTCGATCGTAAGGTATGTTAGGTTTTGTCATTGCGCGTTATAATTCCTAGTTCAGGAATTGATGATGTTTATTGATGATAACTTTGGTACGTCAGCATATATTGTGGCGAGTATGTTGTGCTAAATTTTTGTTAAATTTCTTGTAAATGTAAAATTATGTGATATGTAGGATCTTGTTTGATAAAAAGTGGTGAATATGGTACGGGTGTAAGCACGTCAGTTACTTCCTGTTGCCAAGTATGGTGTTTTGTTAGGTTTTGAATGTTATCTTTATTATCTCTTGCATCAGGTTATGGTTACGTTTAGCTTTATTGATGTGAAAACTTTGTTATTTCACTGTTTTACTGTTTTAATGTTTACGTAAAAAATGTAAATTTTTTTACGTTAGTAAACATAAAAAGAATAAAATTTTTAGAAAAACAAAAGTTTTTAAAGAAATAAAGTTAAAAATTAAAGTTTTTTACAAATAATATACAACTCAAAAGTTTTAAGAAATAAATTAAAAAATAGCTAAAGTTTAAAAACAAAAAGTTTTAAGAAAATAAGTTAAAATAATAAAAGTTTTTAAAACAAAAGAAATAAAGAAGATGTGAAAGGCTACGTTCTATATGTTTTGCTATTTACTTTACTGTTGTTAAGTATTGACCTTTTTTGCTAATGTTAGTTGTTTATTCGTGTTTAAGGTATTTTAGGTTTGATGTTATACATTATATACTTACATCAGGTTATGTTATGTTAGCTTTATGCTGTGAAAAACTTTTGTATCGTCAGCATATACTTGCGAGGGTTGTATAAAAGAACATCTTTTTATGCTATGTTTATCCAAATGATACTCGAAATATTGACTGGAGTCAACAGATCAATAGATCAATACCCCAATAGATCAAGGTTGGGCGGGTAGGTGGGTAGGGTGGTTTGATTTACTGATTCAGTGATTAACCGTTTTAGGGTATGTAAAAGCGTGTATGTAAAAAACACTAATTTGTTACGTTTTAAACATAAAAGACAAATTTTTTAGTAAAAACAAAAGTTTTAAAGAAATAAAGTTAAAAATTAAAATTTTTTAACAAAACTAAAAAGTTTTAAAGAAATAAATTTTAAAAATAGCTAAAAGTTTTTTTTTAAACAAAAGTTTGATGTTGTACAAAAATAAATAAGTTTTTAAAACAAAAAGAAAAAGATGTGAAAGGCCACGTTTCTATATGTTTCTGGTTTAGTACTTCACTGTTGTTAGTATTGACCTTTGTTTAATGTAGCTTGTTTATTGTGTTTAGAGGTTATGTTAGGTTTTTCGGTGTATGTTATATTCTTGGTTCAGACTACGATATGTTAGCTTTGTTAACAAAAACTTTGTTACGTTGGCATATATTCGTTGGCTTGCACGATAATTAGGTACGGTGATGCTAAATATTACAGTGTTAATACGAAAATAGTGATGATATGTTAGAGATATGTTGAAAAAGTATGATAGGTTACGTTTTGTATGCACGGTAGTTATTTAACGTTCTTAAGTATGGAACTGGTCGGGCTAATGGTTAGCGATTTATTCAGGATAGGTTTATGTTTCGACTTGTGTTATAACTTATATTGTTACATTAGGTTATGGTATGTTAGCTTTATTCGATGTGAAATCTTTGTTACGTAGCATACTTCGCTGCTCTGTAGGATAATTAACCAATGTTGTGATAAATTTTAGTTAAAATGTTACTATGTTCGTGCAAAGATATAATTGATCTGTTAGAAGATTATGTTTTGAAAAGTGTGTAAGTTATGTTATTGTATGCAATGTAGTTTCTTTACTGCTGTAAGTGTGGAATTTGTTTAATGTTGTGATTATTCGTGTTACAGACGTCGTAGGATTGTGAGTGTACATTATATTCATAGTTCATATGATGCTATGTTTGCTTTATGATGTGAAAACTTTGGTAGCGTTAGCATCTATTTTGATCAGTTCATGATTTCACAAGGTGTGATAATTTTGTTAATGTTACTATGTTAATGTAAAAAATCAGTGACTGGTAGAAAAAGTGTAAGTAGGTTACGTTCTGCGCTCAATGTTAGTTACTTTACTTGTTATTAAGTTATGAAAGCTTGTTAATGTAACTGTTTAATTCATGTTTTAAGAGTGTTAGGTTTGTGATGTAGTTATATTCGTGTTCAGGTGATGCTATGTTGTGCTTTATTGATATGTGAAGAACTTTGGTTACGTTAGCATATACTTCAATGATTCAGTATGATATTTAGACAAGGTTATGATAAAAGTTTGTTCAATATTACTATGTTAATGTAAAAATATCAGTGATATGTAGAAAAAGTGTAAGTAGGTTCCGTCTGCACTCATGTTAGTTTATCTTTATTGTTGTTAAGGTATGGATCTTTTGTTACGTAGCATATATTCATTGTCAGTATGCTAATTAGACAAGGTTATGATAAATATTTTGTTTAATATTACTATGCTAATGTAATAAATATCCTGGATTTGGGTAGGGATGGGGAGGGGTGGGTGGTTTGATTTACTGATTTACAGTGTTTAGGGTATGTAAATAACGGCAGATTATTACGAATTATGAAAAGCGTAAAAATTTAGTAAAAACAATGTTTAAATCATATACAAACAAATAATAAAAGTTTTTTGTTATGTTATACAGAATATGATGGAATCACTACGATCGAAGATTGGGGAGGGTGTGAGGTGGAGGGAGTGAGGTAGGGAGGGGAGGAGGCCTCAAGAGGCTCAGAGGCTCCAGAGGCTCTTAGAGGTGTTGATTTACTTTAAAAGAAAACGTAAATTTTTTAAGTTGTAAACTTAGAATAAGCTAAATAAAAAATGTTTAATTTTGGTTTTCTTTTTTTATTTTTTTTGTAAATTTTTTAAAAAAATTTTTAAATTTTTTATAAATTTTTTTTTTAAAATTTTTTTAAATTTTAAAAATTTTTTTATTTAATTTTTTTTTTTTTTTTTTTTTTTTTTTTTTTTTTAATTTTTTTTTTTTTATTTTTTCTTTTTTTTTGTTGTGTAATCGAGGTACATCTATGAAAGAATGTAATACGCAAGTTTTTTCAGGTTGTTCTACGCCAAATATTATAGTTTTGTGGGCTTCGGTGACCCCTATGTGGGATTGTTGAACGATATTTTACCCATAATAGATTATGGGTACTAGATATGAAAGGTATATCGCCGAGTTTCATCGTTCTAGTAAATATTTCAAGTTGGGGGTCCCAGACAGACCCAGTTAGGCTGGTACGGTTTATTTACCATTATGATGTGAGTACTTATATGGTGGTGTATACCGAGTTTCATCGTTCTAGGTCAATATTTCAGTTTTGTGGGGCCGGTCCCTCGAATTTGGTCAAATCGGTCATTTTACCCCGGATACATCTAAGATACAACCTAAAAAGGCTGTATATCAATTTTCGTTGTTCTATGTCAATATTTCAGATTTTGGGGGTGAGTACCCCGTCTGGGGCACCCACAGTCATTTTACAACCGGGGTCATCTAAGATACATCCTCAGAAGGTTGTTTACCGAGTTTCATCATTCTAGATAATATTTCAGTTGTTGTGGGGCTGGTCCCGAATTTGGTCATCGGTCATTTTAACCCCGGATACCATATAAGATACACCCTAAAAAGGCTGTATAATCGGTTCGTTGTTCTAATGTCAATATTTTAATGTTTGGGGTGGGATCCCTTTTGGGGGATCCTAGACACCCTATTCCGGTCTTATAAAACATCATCATTCGAACTCTGACGAACTCGATAACCCTTAAAACACGCCAACATTTGTTGTTATATCGATTGTTTAATAATTCCAATATATTAAGCTCGAGTCCTTAAATAATTATGATGAATAATAAGATTAAACTTGGCTACGATTAGAGTGTTATAATGGGTGAAGTCTCTTTGAGGAGATAATAGATAATAATCAATAATATTTAATAATTAATAACTAATAAGTAATAAAAAGTATATAATAATAATAATATTCATAAAT
>JABUQX010043355.1:47500-52500 GCA_015478945.1 Trachelipus rathkii | reverse complement strand
ATAATGGAGGAGTGAAGAAGATTAAAGTTGTCATAATTAGACTAGTAAACCAATTTGCTCGCAACTGCAGATGCCAAAATATTTGAGGTTTATGAATATGGTTATATAATTTTGATCCATCTCAAGCTCCACTAATGGTAAAAACCCATCGTTACTTTTCACCCATCTTGTTTATCATTTCGTGTCAGCTTTGTCCATTATGTCTATGGGGAAAATCTCTCCTATTTTTTCTATTAAAATAATTGTCTGCCATAGTGACCTACAATAGTACTCAATTGTTTTGATTGTGCTAATAAATTTCTTATGTACTCCACATCAGTGGCGTAACTAAGAGTCATAAGGCCCCCCCGCCAAAGTGGAAATGGGGCCCCCTTGGACCCTATATATATATATATATATATATATATATATATATATATATATATATATATATATATATTATATATATGGGGCGCCCTATAGTATATATATATATATATATATATATATATATGCTATTTATCAAATTAGTACTCCTTTTTATGGGTGAAATTAGATTTTACATAAAAAAGTATTGACATTTTTGGAAACAGTATGTAAAAATGAGTATAAATGCTCTTTAAAAGGGAAAAACATGTATTAAATAAAGACTTTTCACTTTTTTTGTATAAAAATATAATCAAATTCTCAAAAACATCTTTTTACATTCTGCTTTCCAAATGTATTATTACTATTTTTACTTAAATATCTAATTTCCCCCCTTCCTCCAAAAAATGAGTATCAATCTAGCTAATTTATATATATATATATATATATATATATATATATATATATATATATATATATATATATATATATATATATATATATATATAATATTATATATATATATATATATATAATATATATATATATATATATATATATATATATATATAATATATAGAAAATCTACTTTTACTGGATTGACGACAAAATTTTATTCTTTTATTCCTCATATTTTTAAAATCAACTTAATTAAAACTCTTTTTGACAGGGGATACAAAATTTCCTCATCTTATGTTAATTTTACAAAAGAACTTGATTTCCTGAAAACATTATTTCTGAAGAATGGGTTCCCAGAATTTATTATTGACTCAACTTTTCGAAAATTACTTTCAGCAAAATTTAAAGACAAATCTCAAGCTAAATTAACAGCTCCTAAGGATATTTTGTATATGAGGTTGCCTTTTCTGGGGAAAATGAGTTACGAAATTCGTCGTAAAATTGACGTAGTTTTAAAAACTAACTTTCCACAGTTTAAATTTAGATTTATATTTTTGAGTGAAAACAAAATTGGGAAATATTTTAAATTCAAAGATAAACTCCCATTACCTTTATGCTCATCAGTAATATATCATTATAAGTGCGGTGACTGCGATGCCACCTACATAGGAAAGACAATACGAAGTCTTTCCACACGTATTGCTGAGCATAAAGGTATTTCATTTAGAACTCTAGACCATTTACATCATCCTCCCTATTCAGCTATAAATGCTCATTCTCTTCAGGAAGGCCACCATATACAGGATACCAATTTTGGAATATTGTCCCAAACTGAGGAACCCGATCTTCAGTTGTAGAATCCTTGTATATTTGGCATCTCAAACCGACCTTAAATGAAAATCTAAATTTTAACAGTCTTTTAATACTGAAGTGAGATTTTGTTTAAATTAAGAACTCTTTACTGCATAATATTGTAATCATTAATTTATCTATATGATTTATTTATTTTAACTTTATATTATTTTAATTATTATTGATGTTATATAATATTTTATTTAAACTTTTATCATTATATTGTAAGCCTTGAAAATGGGAAGAAGAATTCTTGCCCGAAACTAGTCGGCTAATAAATTATTTAAAATGTTTAATATTGTTTGGTGATACTAGCTATTTTATATATATATATATATATATATATATATATATATATATATATTATATATTTTTTGTTTATATAAACAATAAATATTTATTTATATATATATATAATATATATATATATATATATATATATATATATATATATATATATATATATATATATATATATATATATATATATATATACATATATATATATATATATATATATATTATATATAATATATATATACTATATATACTATATTATTTATCTATATATGTATTAATCTAGTTAATTTATATATATATATATATATATATATATATATATATAAGAAATTATAGAATAAGAATGTTAACTTACCAAAATTCGTGAATATCTGTTCTCGGCTTGTCAAAATATTCGAAAGGATGAATGCTTTATAGTTTACCAAAACGTCTTTGGCTCATTGCCATGAATTTATTAACCACTTCTTTCAGATCAAGAGTACGACATGTTTCATTTTCAATGCTTAATAAAGCCAATGAACTTAGCCTTGTTTGTGTCATATTGTTCCTTAAAAAAGTTTTTATTAACTTGAGCTTTGAAAACGACCTTTCAGCTGTTGCAGATGTTACTGGTAACGTCAAATACAACTGAACTGCTGTACACAAGTCTGGTAAGCTACTTGCTAAGCAGCTATTTTCTACGAATAAAAAGTTTGCTAAATCTTTAATAGTTACCATATTTTTCATTTTCATTTCTGTAGTCATTAATGCTTTGAAGGTGATTAATTGTTCATAAACCGAAAGATAAATCTAAATCGTATTTTTCTACCAGTTTTGTAGCCTTTTCTTGTAACTTTTCATTTCGTAGCTCTGCTATTGCTGCAGGAGCAAGAAATGAAAATAACTCATTAACATTGTTCATGCTAATGAAACGAATAGTTATCTGTTCATTTAATATATCAAGAGATTTATTGAAAACCCTTATTCTAAAGGCTTTCAATGGGTCTTCAATTTTTTCATAAGATAAAAGCTCATCAAAAAACTTTTTTAATCTGTATTTGACGTCTGGAAGTAATTTTTGCTTCAATGTTCCAATGATGTGCTATCTCCGTAACTTTTCCCCCCCTTCTTCTTCAAATTTTGTGTCTTAGCTCACATTAAGCTTGATTTGCTTGTTCCCAATAGGTGAGTTGGTTTTCTGAGATCTGTATTTGCGGGACTTTGAACATTTTGAGATAAGAATTGATGCTTTCCAATACTTTACTTTGAAACACAAGACAAGAGAATAAACTCAAAATTTTCTAACTGTTCTGAGACCAAGGGCTTCGTTTCTTTCACTTTGACTTCTTACTCATAAACTATTCACTTGAAGATTATGTAACTGCGAAATACTTTTTGAAGTTGTTTTATTGCTAGGTAAGGATATACTTGGATGACCACCTACGTTGGACACAATTCTTTTAGTTGTTTAAGATGCATTCGTTATTTTGTTAGACAGATTGTTAATTTCCTTGCCCACCGAGCTGTACTAGAACTAAAATACACATATACTTTTTCCAGTTTGTCATAAAATTTTTTGAAGAGCCATTATATCTTTTACAGAATCATTAAGAACTAAATTTAAATTATGAGCTGCACAATGAATGTATTCTGCATTTGGAACAATTTTCTATATACGAGCCTGAAGTCTTGAATATTTCCCTCGCATATTTGCTCCTTCCATCATAGCTTTGACCTCTGCATTTTTCTAATTTGATGTTTTTGTTATCTAATACCTTAATTATTTGTTTTTCAAAGTTTTCGGCACTGTGCTCTGTTATGTTATAAAAACCCACAAATTTTTCTTCAATTATAAAATTTCCTATATTTGGTTGGCTTAAGTCTATTTTGACATACCTGATCACTACACTTAATTGATCTTGCTTTGAAATATCAGTGGTAGTATCTACAATAAGAGAGAAAAAAGGCTGTTTTCTCATATCCCAAATAATTTTCTCGAGCACACTAGCACTTAATAGAGATATTATTTCATTTTGAATCTTTGGACTAAGGTATTTAATTTTGTTTTCGTTTGATAAATGTGCTTTAAGTAACGGATCATATCGGGATAGCATGTCAATAATATTCAAAAAGTTGCCACTATGCTCCCCTCTCTCTTTTACACTCTCACGGTGACCTCGGAAAGGAAGCTGACACAGTGCTAATGTCCTGGTTACATCAAAAATACGAATAAATATTGCTTTCCATTTATCACGATCTTCATTCATCAAAATGGGTAAGGTTTGATTATTTTTCCATGCATTGTAAATTAAGCACGCTCGTAAATGAGACGTACTTGCTTCATGAACCTTAATTTTTTTTTACTGAGGCCTTGCCAATTATTCATTCGTCCATCATGCCAAGCATTATGAGATTTGCATATATCACTGGAATCATTTGCTTCATCACCAAACAACCAGCATGGTTCGCAATAAACTCCATTGAGGGTAGGAGAATACCATAGCCAAAATTGTTCTATTTTTTGCCCTGCTCTAGTATACATATAATAATATTCGCTGCTGAAAGATCTGTTGCTTTCACTGTCTTTTGGAAATGGTCCGTATGGTTTGCATGATTTCTCTAAAAGTATTTTCTGCTTTGTGCTATTGTCTAATTTTTCTGGATATTTGCCTCTATCGGTACAAGCACATACAATTTCACTTTCATCAGCAGAAAATCCTACTTTTTCTGGCTCGACTGTAGGCTTTTCTAATAGGTTAATACATTTATCACTGTTACTGTTAGATGCAACAATATGAATAATAGAATCGTCATATTCACTTAAATCACTCTCTTTCTCTTTATCAAGCCAATCACTTTTTCTCAAATCATTTTCGCTCTTTTTAAACAAAGAATCAATTTTAATAAGTTTTTTAGCCTCTAATTCTCTATTCAATTTTAATTTCCTTTTTTGAGAACCACTCAAATAACGAACTCCCTTTGACTGTGACATTTTTTGAAATAGGCAAGATTTTACAGTACAGACCAACACTGTAGTGACTGTGTAATATTACAACTATAATTCTGTTACATTATAAAATAAATACAACACTGTTTTGCACTACTAATAGGTGGCCTTATAGGCC
>JABUQX010043355.1:40000-42500 GCA_015478945.1 Trachelipus rathkii | reverse complement strand
TATTTGCTTGTTTTAAGAAATACAGCCATTCAAAAATGCCAAAAAAAAAATTTTTTTTTTAAGTTGTGTTATGATAGCTATTATTATAGTTATTATAGTTCAAGACAATACATAGACAAATGAAATAGTGTGGCATCAAGAAGAAATGAAAACAATGTTAAAAAAATTTAATTTTAAGGTTAATATACATAAGAATGTACCATTATATCTACTGTAAATGACAAAATTAACTAAATAACTTTTGAAAAATTTATCTATATATATATATATATATATATATATATATATATATATATATATATATATATATATATATATATATATATATATTATATATATATATATTATAAAAATATATATATATATATATATATATATATATATATATATATATATATATATATATAATATATATAGGTATGATTATAACATAAAAAAAAAATTTATATAAAAAAAAAAAAAAATTTGAACTATATATACCGGTGTATATATTATATATATATATATATATATATAATATATTATATATATTATATTATATATATATTATATAATATTATATATATAATATACTATATATATATATATATATATAATATATATATTTTACTTTGCGCTGTATCTGTGATTGTTCAGAAGAAGAGAGATTTCTTCGGAAACTTTGTTTGAGATGTTGTAATTTCTGCCTGTTAATGACATTTTTATTTCAAGCCCAGAAAGTTTTCGTAAAATATTTTTCATTGGGATCCATACCCGATCGCAATCTGACATCTTGAATGAAGTTCTGGGTCCGGAAGGATGATAAAAATATATGTAAACATCATCGTTCTCCACACTTATTTCTTCTACCTTTCCAATCCACCATTGGTCATCATATACGCAAGCTACTGTGTCATTTATCTCTACACTTAATGAAACAATTTTGCTGACACAGTGGTCTTCGTAAACGTCAGTTTTTGAGGTTGGATAGCACCTAATTATGTTCTCTGAAAGTGGAAAGAATTTTTGAAAGTTTCTTGTTCCCTTAATTCTCAAACAATTTTCATATCTCGTTTTAAGTCTTTCAATGTGTTCATGAATTTCTTCTTCTTGGTCAATAATAAAAATTTGGTGTGTTGTTGTTCTTTGTAAGCTGACTTTGCTTAATTCGCGCTTTGTTGTTCCTCCAACCCCATCACAGGCATTTTTCCCGTGGCAAGATGCAAAGAAATGCCATTCAGCTTTTAATGCGAAATCTTTTTGGTGATGGCAAATGTTAACAAAAATTTTTTTATTCTTATACTGGCTACCACTTTCATCTGAAAAATATACTAGCTTTTCAACTTTAGGCAAATTATGTTTAATATATTTTACTACATATGTTTGGAAGACGTGAACAACTGATGTGTTGTGCTCTAAGTAGTTACTTAAAGCACAAAGAGAGTGACTTCTTAATTTACTATTTTCATCTCTAAAATATAGAACAAATGGGTGCAAAGTAGCTTGGTCATTGACCCAATGATACCCTTGAAATTCGTCTTGGACTACGTACGTGTAGTTCTCGGCAAAATCAGCCAAGATTATGCATTCATTTTCAGAAAGTTTTTCTTTCTTTTCTTTCAAAAATTTCGATTGAATTTTAGAAATATAATGGTGACTTTTGAGATTTGCCAAATTTTCAACCATTGAAAATATTGATGAGTAATTAATATATATATATATATATATATATATATATATATATATATATATATATATATATATATATATATATATATATATATATATATATATTTTTATATATATATATATATATTTTTTTATATATATATATATGTTCCTAGTACTCAAGATTAGTTCATTTACTCATTTTACAGTAGATATAATGGTACATTCTTATGTATATTAACCTTAAAATTAAATTTTTTTTAACATTGTTTTCATTTCTCCTTGATGCCACACTATTTCATTTGTCTATGTATTGTCTTGAACTATAATAACTATAATAATAACTATCATAACACAACTTAAAATTTTTTTTTTTTTTTGGCATTTTTGAATGGCTGTATTTCTTAAAACAAGCAAATACCAAAGTCAATATTGCAGGTGAAGGAACATCTATGGTAGTAGTATAATGTGTGAAAATTTCAGATTTTTAGCACTTACCCCATCAGAGATATTAAAGTTCAAAGTTACCGATTTTCCGAAAAATTGATTTTTGGACACCCTGTAAATTTTTTTTAAAAATATTTACCAAACTTCAAATAAGATTTAAGTTAAACCCTACTTTAGTATGTATCATCACACAAAATTTTATATCGTTAAATTATTTCCTTCTTTTAATAATACACCCACGAAAATGGAAATTTCTTCGATTTTTAACAATTTTTCGGATTCATTTTCATGGTGAAATATTATTTTCCCAAAAAAAAACAGGAAAGGCCAAATGTACCTTAAAGTATCCCTAACAAATCACTCTCTATGAAATTTGGTATAAGAATTACCAATATGGAGATATGAC
>JABUQX010043355.1:27500-35000 GCA_015478945.1 Trachelipus rathkii | reverse complement strand
TCTTATAAATGTATTTTTTTTTTTTTCATACTACCTAAAAACTCACGCAAACCTTGGGGGAGAGAGAAAGGGCAACTAGCGCTGTAAATTATTAATGTCTGTCTCAATAGGGATTTAGATGTCGAGGTTATTATTAAGGGAAATGGTTGGAAAAAGAGGAAATTAGAAAGCCTGTATTTTATTTTACCGGACTTTAAAATTAATAATAAAAAGAGAGTTATATTTAATAAGGAGGAAAGTAATATAAATAAAGTATTGGTCATAAACTTGAGTAGTGTTGGGTTTTGTAAGTATGGTTGATAATATGCAGTTTTGATAGTCTATGGGGTGTATGAGATTTGAAGGAAATAGACATAATTATCATTAGAGTGTTTACAAATGTCTTCTGACAGTCAGTGTTACTAATTGGCGGGTAATTACCCGATTTGCGAGTAATTTAAGGTAGTGTGGGTATGTAATATGATTCTAGAATAGGCTTTATTGAAAGGGGTTAGAAATGGAATGATGTTGTATGCTTCATAGGGTGTTTCTTCGGAGAAGGGGATAATAGTAGCCAGTCAGTAATGATTATTTCCTAAGATATATGACCAAGAGAAAGTAAGAAATTGGTAGAAATTTTCACGGTTAAGGGGAAGTATTGGTTGGTGATGTAGGGTTTGACTGCTGTTTCGGATGAGTTCAAAGATGATGTCATATGAATAAAGATTTAAAGGGGTGTTATGGGTTTTCGTTGTTTTCCAGATGTTTGGATTGTCATAATAAGGTGGTGTATATTGTCTGCGATGACCTTTTCTAGATTGAGGTAAATGTTTAACTTTAAGAGTTCTTGTTGTAGTTCTATTGAGGATATTGATGAATTTACATACTTTGTTATGACAATTAAGTTTTCTTTAATGACTGTTAGTTTGTTGGTGTTGTTATGTACTTGTTCCTTTAAGTTATAAAAGTGAGTTCTTGTATCTTGTAAAATATTTATTCTAGTTTTGAGCTTTTGAATATCATTCATGGTGGCGGTTCCAAATAAGTATTGTAACGCTGTACCGCCTATATCCATTAAACCTCTTTTGCTTTTCCTGGGGTTTGCTGAAGGATGAGTTTTTAAATGGGATATTACCCAGGGATCTTCGGACAAAGTTATGAATTTCTTTTGACTCTCATCCAGTAATAATTTTATATAATTTAATTCTGGGGAAGTATTAGTTACATCTGAGTGAAATCTACTTTTAAATCTTTCTTGCAAGTACGGAATATAAATAGATGTTAAATCTTTTATTTTTGATACTATCCTTTGTATTTGTTGGTATAGTTTTTTTGTAAATCCTTAAGTCTGTATGGATCCTCTAAATAAGCTTGTTTATGAATTTAGTCCTGCCCTGTTTTGTTTTACTATGAATCCCAGGGTGGTATTTCCATAAGTTAATTTTTTGATTTCTTTTTCCAGAGAGAAGGAGGCTGATAGCAATATTTGGAGGAAGAACCAATTGATAAGCATGTTGCCTGTGAGAAAAATATATTAAAGTTTTATGAGAGATGGTTTTTGTGCAATGTTTTGCTGTGAAAAAAAAAATAATTATAAGTTATTTGTACTTGATGTTAAATTGTTGTCCAATTTCTTTTTGTTTTTATTACTTGAAAATGTGTTTACCGTTTTCTATTTTACATATTTGAAATGTTCATTTTTAATATGTCTTTATATTTATACATTGGTGTGAATGTATAAATTGTTCTCCCCTTGGGAGTTTTAAAAGAAAACCTAAATAACTATTTACGGCTTTTGAGGTTTTGGGGGGGGAGGAAAAAAAAAAAAACCCTTTTACCATGAGGGACATTTTGTGGAGGTGGTAAGTGATATATTTTCTGCCTCCTCTAGTTATTGTTCTCTGTTGTGTATCTCTTAAAGACATGGGGTGGGATGTTGGTGTTCCTCATTGGGAAATTTGGGACATAGGTATATCGCGAGACCTATCAATTGGCCGGGGATGGAGGGCGATGGTATTTTAGTGTGTTGATTGGGAAAGATGTAGTGGAATATGTCTTGTGTTGAAGGAAATTAAAGTGATGAAGGAGGTTGTAAAGGTCCTTGTGGGATGGGGGAAAGGGTGGTATGGGTGGACGAGAAGCTGGGATGGGATGTGTTACTTTGAAGTGATATTTAGGAGGTAATGGAGGTGGTGGAGAAGATTGAATTTGTGATGCTGAAGGCTGTGAAGGGGATGGAGAATCGTCGAAAGATAGTTTGGGAGGTATAGTGGTGGGAAAACCTTTGAAAGTTAGTCGTTTTGGAGGGGAAGGAGAGAAGAGAAAGTTGGGTTTTGGAGATGGTAGATGAGCGTGGGAGGAAGGATGTGACTGAGTTTGAGAGGGAGGAGTTGAATCAGATGTAGAATGGAAAAGTTGAATGAGGTTGTGATTTGAGTGGTGAATGAGAGGTAGGTAAGTGAGATGGTTGTGGTAGAAGAGGAGAATGTGTTGAGAAGAAAGAGGAGAACTAGTTGGAGGTGGAAGAGGTGAATGAGAAGAAAGAGGAGAACTAGGGAGATGTGGAAGAGGTGAATGTGTTGGAGAAGGAAGAGGAGGAGGAGGTAAGAGATTTCTCTGTGGTGATTGCAAGGAATGCGGGAGTTGTCTTTTGAAATAGATGGTGTCAAGAATAGGTGGGGTAGGGGGAGGGGGTTGAATTTGTTGAATGATATTAGGAGGGGGTTTATTAGATGGTACAAGATCGCCTTTGGGGTTGGTAGTAGAAATTGGAACATGGTTATCAGCTCTAGGTTTAGTGCTTTTTATATTTATCCCTATGGGACAATGAAAAGTTTTAGATGGGTAAGTTTTAAGCATTTGTAGGAGTAATTTATGAAATTACTGATACTGCTTCACTGTGAGAAAGGAGGACCGGACCATTTCGAGAATAATTTCGGACTTTGCCCTGGTTTCTTTACGTCTAGTACAAAAACATAATCACCAACTCTAATAGGTGTTGAAGTTGCATTCTTATGTTGCCTATTCATTTGTGTATTTGTTTCTAGCTGAATGTGTTCGCGAGCTTGGTCTCGAATGAGATTTGCTCTTTATGCAAAATCCTTTACATATTTGTGAATAGGTTTTTGTGGTTCAGACCCTTTAGTAAAAGGAGATATATAATTGGGGAGATCCCATGTAAGATGTTTGTTGTAAGTATACAACAATAAGGAGTACAACCGATAGAAGAATTGAAAATGGAGTTAATTGTCAATATGAGTGAAAGGTATTAATTTGCCCCAGTCGTTTTGATTGGAATTTACGTAAATGCCTTAGATGGTTTGCAATCTATAACATGGCTCTCTCCGTCAAGAAATGTTACTTGAATGGGATGTCTAAACAACAACGATGTTAACAGCTTTAATTCCATATTGCTTGCAAATTTCCTTTAAAAACTGAGAAGTCATTTCTGGAGCGCGGTCACTCAAAATAATTTGTGGAGTGCTGTGGCGGCATATGATCCTTTCCAGAAGCGCCTGAGCAATGTCTTTTGCGGTGTGCTGAGGGAGAGGGACAAGTTCCAGGTATCTAGTGAGGTTATCCTTCATTACCAAGATATATTTGGCCTTAGTCTCCTTGCAGGTTGGCAATGGGCCGAGCACATCTAAATGGACTTCAAAAAAGGTTCGAATGGAAGAGGGTAGGTTTTAATTTCGGCAATTTTCGGCTTGTTTCCCTTTACTCTCTGACATGAGGTGCAGGTGGTGCAATGTTCTTTCACCAGCGTATATAGTTTCGGGAATATATATTTTTCTCTGATTCTATATACTGTTCTCTCAATGCCACAGTGTCCAGATGGGAGAGAGTCATGATTAAATTCAATGATGGAATATATCATAGAATCTGGGACCTGAATTAAAAAGGTACCCTCTTGTGTGGCATAATGCAGAATATCATCAATGAGGACATGGGGAAAAGTGTCAGCAGAAGTGTCTTGCTGCTGAAGAGGTTTATTATGGGAGATCAAGGGCTTCGCAAAATCATAAAGATCTTTCAATCTATTGCACGCCTTTTGTTCTTTTATAAAATTTTCTTTAGTGAGATGGAAGCGTGTTTTTGGCAAAATTGTGTTTTGAGCGAAAACATGCGTGAGTGGTGGAGGATTTCTGCTCAAATAATCCGGAACAATGTTTAATTTTCCTTGTTTATAGACAATCGTTGGATTGAAATGTTAGATAAACAAGTTCCATCTCTCAAGTCTTCCAGAGAGTTGTCTATGCCTGATGAGGTGTATCAGAGGCTGGTTGTCTGTAATAATTGTCACTTCATATCCGAAAATGGTATTTTTGAATTTGCGCAATGCAAAAACTATTGCCAGAGCTTCCAGCTCTAAAGTGTGGTAGTTTGTTTCTGCTTTAAAAAGGGACCTAGAGTTGAACGATAGGGGTTTTTCCCTATTGTTCTCATCTAGTTGAAATAAAACGGCTCCCAAGAGCTACGTTTGAAGCATCCATGTTGATGAAGAAAGGTTTGTTATAATCGGGATAGCACAACTGTGGTTGCAACAATAGTTTGTTTTTAAGGATCTCGAAAGCTTCCTTTTGTTCAGGGCCCCATGGAAAATCGCTATTCTTACGTATTAGTTGTGTAATCGGCTTAATAGTTTGGGAGTAATTGCTTAACAGATCTGAGAAATAATTTAGAAAACCGAGGAGACTCCGTGTTTCTGAGACGTTTGTAGGAGGCTTAAAAGCTGTGAGAGTTTTGAGTTTTATAGGATCTGGAGAAATCCCATCTTTGAAAATTTTGAAGCCGAGGAAGAGTAGGGAATAGGGAAGTCCTTACATTTTGACAACTTCATTTTCAACTTGTTTTTTTGAAATGCGTCAAAAACCTTCTTTATGTTGTCAAGGTGGTTTTGCAAAGAAGTTCCCATGATAAGAACGTCGTCAACGAAAACTCTGCAGGCGTATCCCAACAGATGATGTAACGTTAATTCCATGAGCTTGGCGAAAGCTGAAGGTGCATTCGCTAATCCGAAATTCAAACGAGTTGGACAAAATTCTCCTCTAGTTGTTCTGAAAGCAAGGAGCGGTTGTGTCTCTTTTTCGATTTCCATACAATAATCAGCATCCTGGCAAAGTAATTGCTTCCGTGAATTTTATATTTAAGGGGACGTTGCGCGTATGGATTTCCTAACTTTTGAGGGTAGAAATCATCAATTCATGATTTTTAGGTTTTAACTCTTTCTAGTGTAGAATTTTATGCTCTTTCGAATGGCCTGGTTTATTTTTTAACAGGCCAAGAAATATTTTATTCACAATTACAGGGGGATACGGGGGGGGTATTCAATTTTGTATCAATAAATGAAAAATCCCGATATACCTTTTTATTATTATGTGATCAGCATGAAACTTTTCGGAGCAAGTATAGTTGGGGAAGATACACCCTTTTTTGTTAAACTAATTTTTGTATGGAGAACGAATTTGCCTCTGTGCATGGAAAAATTTCTAAATTTTCAAAAGTTTCCCCATATGCAGCGGCAAACCCCTTGAGTTTACAAAACATTTATCTAAACAAAAAATGTAAATCTTGCTAGTATTATGACTAAAAGTTTCGTATTGATTGAACAAAAAAATAACCAAATTATCCTGAATTTTTTTCGTAGCAAAAAAAAAAAAAAAAAAAAAACAAAAATTGGAAATAGGTGGCATGTAAACTTTTTAATATTTACTCGATTGCAATGAAACTTTCACAAGTTATTTACCTCTACAAGATATACAATATTTTTATTTAGATTAATATTTGGTATGCCCAACAGTTTTTGCCGCTATCATGAGAAAACTTTTTGAAAACTTTTGAATGTTCCCATCAGCAGCGACAAATCGGTTGGGTATACAAAAATTTTTCTCTAAAACAAAAAATGTTCTTAACCTCCCCCATTATACACGCCTGCAATTTTCAAATTAAACTGATCGTAATAAATAATAATTAAGTTTTTAAATGTTTTTTTATTTTGAGTTGCCGAATTTTTTTTTTAATGATTGGTGTCAGCGCAACATATTTATTATTCATCTGATAAGAATAAAATTTTAATCTGCCTTATAACTCGACGATATGCACATCTTTTATTTAGATAAATTTTCTGTACGCCCAATGGTTTTTGTTACTCGCGCAAGGAAACATTTTAAAAATTTATAAGTTTTCCCATGAAAAGGGGCAAAAGCGTTTGATATACAAAAAAATTATCTTTAAAAAATATGTGAATCCTTTCTAATTATACATGATCTGAAAGTTTCGTATTAATTGGATTTATATAATAAAAAGTTATTAATGATTTTTTCTTTTTTAGTTGCCAAAAAAGAAAAAAAAGAAAAATTCCAATAATTGATGGCTATAACAATTTTACTATTCTCTGATTATAGAATTAAATTTTTACAAACTTTAAAACTTGGCTGTGATACACATCTTTTTCATTTATCATAATTTTTTTGTATACCCAACGGTTTGGCCACTGGTCACAGTTCAACTTCTTGAACTATTTACTAAAAAAACTTTTTTTTACATTGCACGCTCCTTCTCGGGTTTTATAATCATCAACAACTGTTTATATTTTTTTTTTTTTTTGTTTTCAAATTTTGTATGCATTGAACTTCATTTTGGTGTTTTTGATTCATTCAAATATAAAAAAATTTGGGCAATATTTTAGTTTACTCCCTGAAAATTTTTATGGGAAAAAAAAAATGTTGAGATTTAGCAAAAAAATCAAAAAATAAATTTTTTTTTTACTCTCTATATATGCTACTATTTGGTGAGTTATTTTCATAAAATATTTGCGTATGGCAAGTAATTCAGTGAAATCCGCTTGAAAAAATATTCAGTTCAGCAGAAATTCACTGTAAAAATTGCTGATTAAAATGTTGATTCATACTGATTCATGATATTTGGGAAGAAATTACACAAAATCTAAAACACCTTTTTGCATATGTCATTCCAAAACAAATATTGTCGAGAAATCTTTCCTCTTTCGAATGGTCTATAATTTATCCCAAAAAAATTACATTAGTGTTGTTAGGAATCCTTACGCGCAACGTCCCCTTAAGACTAATAGTGATAGCAGAGTGAGGCAACTGGCAAGAATGTGCTATGTGACGTCTGTTTGCTTATTTAGTAAGCAAAAGATGGTACCTTGTATATTGAATGCTGAAGGTAAAAAAAGGAACGCTTCTTGAAAAGCTTTGCCGGTCGGCGGCGAAGAGGAGGGGGGGGAAGAAAGAGAGATAGATTGTATCCCGTTATGGGGGATGTCCCAAATGATGCAAATGCTTACTTGAAACAAAAAACGGATAGTAATTTATATAAAAAAAATTTCGTGAAAAATAATTTTTTTAAGTGTTAAATTAAAGAATATATAAATAGAGATTCTGAAAGATATCAAAAATCGTTGAACAAAACAAAGATAAAGTAAATAGGAATAGTAAATATATAAACATGTTGTATTGGAAACTCTGGCAAGAACTTTAACTCAGAAAAAAAGGGGGA